>NW_024121754.1:1987635-2190135 GCF_016745375.1 Pimephales promelas
GGAGGATATAACACAAACACAGCAGCGCTCCACCACACTTTGATATCTAGAGTACGGTGGCCATCGTGTGAGATGTGCACAAGAACAAATGATGGCAAATGATCGTTTACTACACCAATATTTACTCAAGTATTTCCTTAAACGATTCACTTTCAGGCCGAGAGGATCGTGTGGAAATAGATGATGCTGATAATCTCAGATTATCTAATAACAATAAAATTAATCAGCCCATCTGATATATGCAAACACATTCTTACAGTGTTTGTAACACACAGAGAATGTTCCAGAAGGGTGATTCAACAAAAAACAAGAAACTGAGAGAGAGCAAACGAATGGTGTGTGTGTGTATGTGGGTGTGTGTGTTGGGGGTGAAGTCAAGACATCTGAAATATTCACAAGAGGAAAACCCACAGCCACAGGTCTACAACACACACATCCAGAATAATCTCTAAAACTATATATTAGGGCTGTCAAACGATTAATCGCATCCAAAATAAAAGTTTGTGTTCACATAATATATGTGGGTGCACTGTGTATAATTATTTTGTATGTATGTATGTATATATATATATATATATATATATATATATATATATATATATATATTCACACACATGCATGTATGTTTTTTAATAAAAATAAATTATTTATTTATTATTTAATTATAAAATTATTTAATTAATAATTTATTTATTATTTAGAATAAAAATATTATTTATGTATAAAATACTTATATATAATATAAATTATATATAAACCTATATACACAGTATATACATGAAAATATTTCTTAAATATACACATGCATGTGTGTGTATATATATTTATATATATATAAATATACACGTGTACTTTTATTTTGCGATTAATGCGATTAATCGTTTGACAGCCCTAATTTATACTAAATATTTTCAGTTTCATTTTGCCTTAAGATTGATCCAAATTTTGTAAATCTGAAGCTCTTTGGTCATTTTTGACCGAAAAATGTTTTTTCTTCTTTTTTTTTTTCTTTTTTTTTTACTTCATTGGAATTGTACGAAACTTGGCACTTGCTATGTGAAGGTTTGGTACTTGCTATGTGAGCACAAAAAAAATCATGGACATGCTTCTAAAAGGTTAATTGTTCCTGAAAAAAGCTAATTTTTTTTTTTTTTAGATAACCTTAACTGTGGAGCACAACTTTTTTAGATTTATGGCTTTGATTTTCCTCATGGTTTTAGAGTAAAATGTGTTTTGAAACATAGTTCATAAAAAATTTGAAAGTAATATTTCTGTGCATTTTTCATAACAATAAATTTTTTAATTCACTTTTTTCAAAGTGTTTTTCTTAAAAACAAGACCAAACTCAATATTTATCACAGTTCAAGTTGGAAATGGAAGTTTCATTTTCAGGTCTTTGCTCAAAAAGTGAATAAATGCATTATAGCTAATGCATAAACATCATTTAGCACCATAAAATCCCCTAAAATATTAAATAAAAACTAAAATATGGTACAATCCTTTAATTTAAATTAAAAAAAATTGTCATTTTCGACTGTCACACAAGCAGCAGGGTTAAGTCAAGTTATCTTGACATGTTTATCAATTTATAAATATTCAATGAAAAGTGATGCACTATTCTCAGATCAATATCTCACTCTCTGCCGATCACGGCACGCATCAATCACATCTGATGATTTCAATCCTGTCCGTTTAATCATTTCCCGTCCTGAATTTAATCTACAAACTACATCTGAAAATTATTCATTGTCATCATGATGTCCAACAAAAGTAATCAGTTTTAGGTGATTAATTTCACACTTATTGTCTATAAGCTGTTTTGTACGTGGCGCCTATAAAATAATTTAGCAAATTCATTAAAATCAAAATTGCTTTCTGCCTCGTTTTAAACAGATACGCTCATTCACAACTCATGTATCATCAGTTTCCCTGCTTATAAATAACTTAAGTTTGGTCATTCATATCATTGAAACTCGTAATTGTGATATTTCTCACACGTTATCCCAGCGAAATTGTGTAAGTCCATTTTTAATACAGAGATAAACCTGAAGCTGAAGAGCAAAGATCCCAGACTTGTTCATTTCCAGGCCTAGACTGAAGATTTCACGCAAATGAACAAGAACAAGAGAGCGAGAATGAAAGAGTGAGAACTTAATTGGGCGTATCAGGTTTAATTTATGGATCTCTGTACAATTGATTTTATATTCCTCATGCTTTACTCCATCTTGCTAATTTTTACTGCACTGAAGCGGCAAACAAAATTAATGAGCGACTTCAGCTCTAAAACATGCAAATGATCAGATTTGGATTTGATTGTTTTTTTTTTTACACCGTGCCAACTTCGTCTGTTTTCATGGTGAAAACTATACTTGAGTAATTAATATTTTTTTTTTAAATTATGTAATTAATTTAGTCAATTATGTTTCTCTATAAGTTGTGGAATATTATTATTTGTTTATTATTTAGATCCCCATTAGCCCAAATATATAAACATCAAAGCTGTACGACAATGAACACGTGCTCACAACATCATCTAAGTCACACACATACACAAAACATAACATCACAATGTAAGCTACAAAATATTACCACTCTCTGGGTATAATATAAAATAAAATATGAAAATCCCATTTCAATTGCCATAGCTCATTATCCACTCATTAATATTTACATAATTACAGTTACTCCAAAGTAAATAAACACAGTCTCAATCTTTTGGAAAAAACTATCATTGTGAAAATAATGTGAGCGAGTTCAATGCCAGCTTTGCTCTATAACACGATGTTCGTTGAAGTTGATTTGTTCGACAGGCAGGTGACGAGAAACGCCCTTCACTTGATTGAGAAATATAACTTTAATAACTTTCTGGGCCGGCAAGTTTGGATCCCATAGAAGCCTATGGAGGAGTGATCCAGCTCTCAGATTTAATCAGAAATATCTTCATTCGTTTCGAAGATGAACGAATGTCTTACAGGGTTGGAACAACATGAGGGCGAGTCATTACTGACAGAGTTTTCATTTTTGAGTGAACTATCCATTTAAAGTGACGGCAGCCTAATTTCGGTCTGTGTGCTGTATTAATAAATAAAAAATAGACTAAATCACTCACTCCTCTTGACTGACTAACTTTTGGAGCTTTAAAAACCCCTTAACTGTCACTTGCCTGTATACGGGCAATCTAAATTTACTTCACTTTATTACTATTAAATCCTAATCTAGTCTTTACAAACTATATATCGTTGGAAAGGACTAAGGCAGAATGCATACAATTAAATTCAATGGAATTCAATGGCACCCGGTGGCTATTTTTGGTATAACGCCTAAACAAAATCTCATGGGAACTTCAAAATTTGTGATATAACTTTAAATTTGGAACACAACTTGGTTAGATATATAGCTTTCATTTTATAGTAAAAAATATTTATTTTATATTAAAAAAATAGATTAATAAATTATATTTGATTTACTGTAAATTATAACGGCCATAACTTTTTCATACTTTAATTTTTTTAAGTGCTTTCACTTCAGTAATAATCTGCTGATTGTTTTCTTTAAAACAAGACCAAACTTGGGTATATATATTCCAAAGCATTCTTGAATTACAACCATTTAAGTTTGTATAGTGCATTTTAATGTCCATCAAAAAGGAGGGTGACAGGTAAGGGGTTAATAAGAATCATTATTTAATCCATATACATATTTTTACATTTGATTATTCATTTTTTGTTGTTAACTAAACCTAGGCCTACCTGAAACCCTAAACTGCTTACTTTTTACACAAAGCTACAGTAAAAGACTGTGAAACTTGCATGTGTTTCAGTTGTTAAATACACAAGTTACATTAATTTTACACACTTAAAGCAATATCAAATATAACATTATTTAACGCACTTTTCTTCAATATTGTGCAGCCCTAATATCATATTAAAACTATTTCTTATCAGCTTTAGATAAATTGAAAGGAACAGTTCACTTAAAAATGACAATTCGGTCATCATTTACTAAAGATATTTTAAAGAACCAAACATTAGTATTTCTTTCCTACATTGAAAGTCAATGGGGCAACTGTCTGGATAGCCACATTATAAATTTCTACTTTTGTGTTTACAGAAGAAATTAATTCATACAGGTTTGGAACAACTTGAGGTGGTGAGTAGCCTAAACCTAAACGGTGTCAACATTTGTATTTTTAAGTGAACTATTCCTTTAATGTAGCCTATATCTTCCGCTCAGATCACTGTGTTTGTGTGAACAACAAAAACAACAGGTGCTGGTCTCTCTCTCTCTCTCTCTCTCTCTTTCTCTCTCTCTGGTTCTCGGACATGAGCGATGGGTCGGGACCCTTCTGACGTGCACACACAATAACACACCAATTTGCCATCGCCCCGTTACCATGACAACAGTGCTTCCAAGGTAACAGGCGGGAACGGAGCGGGCATGCAAGTAGAGTTTCAAACGCATATGCATACATGACCCGACATCAAAACACGCACACACACACACACACACACAAGGCACGCGCTCTGCTCTTCTGCAAGCTGTTGACTCGCTTCACATTAAAAACACTACGCAGGTTCATGAGTCACGTAATGCGTGCGTGTTTCAGCGTTTACTTTATTAAAGAGCAGAAACACTGGCGTCGGTCAAACGGCACTTGTTGCACAGCTCAAAAGAGGACGTGTGTGTGAGTCATCTAATTACTGAAAACACACACATGCATGCAACTCAAGGATGCGTATACAAACACGCATGCATGCATGCTATTCAAGGATGCACATACAACACACACATTCAGGCATGTTATTCAAGGATGCACACGCAGTTGGAGTCCGGCATATGTGAAGTTCTCGGTCTACCTGTCTGTGTGCGTGAGAGACAGACAGACAAACAGACAGACAGAGTGAGTCCTCGTCTTACCTCTTGATGGTCGTCTCTGTCTCGTCTGTAAGCTCAGTGTTCCGACAACCGCCCCCATGTTGTAACAGTCGTATGTGCGTGTGTGTGTCCGTCACGTGCGTTTATATCAGTGTCTCGCTGTGTTTCTCTGTCCAACCATCATCATCCCGTCTTCACTGAGTCTAATAATCCAACGCTCCTGCCTCCGACTGCTCGCTTCACCCCTCCCTCCACACACACTCGCGTTCTCGCTCTCTCTCGCTCTTTCTCACATACGCACTTGTTCATCTTTACTCTCCATCGCGCCAAAACATGCCTGGGTTATATATTTTTTGACCCGCTACATTTATGTGTGTTAGAAAATATATTTTGAATGAAAAAAAAAAAAAAACTTTGGGACAATTAAGATTTGTTGCAATGAGACTTGTAAATATTTTTGTTTGACATTTTAATGACAACTAAGCACCCTTTTCTTAATCAAGAATAAAGCTTTTTTGACATTCTAATGACAATCAAGCACCTTCCACAAAAATGTAAAATATTTGATATGCATGTATATATGTGTGTGTGTGGTATAATTATATTTCTAATTTGAAAAAAATATCTTTACATAATGGTAGACATTTTTGATGGCTTAGTTTTAAACTCATGAATTACAATAAAGAGGAATCAATATTGAAAATTACGAAATAAAGTAATGTCTGTGTTAAAGGAGCAATGTGTGATTTTTAGCGACATCTAGTGGTTCGGTTGCGAGTTTGCACCAGGTTTGCACTAAGGGCTCAGCCCACTGCTCACCCCTCCCTTTCGAAGAAGCTACGGTTGCTAAAACGGGACAAACATCTCGTCGGCTGAGACAGCAGAGAATAGCCAGAGTAAGCCAAGAGTGTGTAACATTGTCACTGTTTCTGTACCACAGTCCATTATAAACCACATCATGGATACTGTTTACAAAGCCATAGTCAGGTGAGGATCAAGGGTTTTAATATATAATTTAATAAAATAATAGTAATCAGCTGATTGTCTCACAAACGTAACCAGCAGCACATTTCTCCACACATACTGTAGCAAACCCATAATACAGCGAGGGAGCAGCTATATATTTTTTCTAACAGGGTAGTAATAGTTTAGCTGGCTAATATGAGCTGTTAAGGCACACCGAGTCCGAAATTCGCATCCGAAATTTTCGCACGTTAAAAAAAAAAATTCGACCTCACGTTATGTCAGTCACGCTCGCACACCACCTCCGAAACTTTCGTCCGTCATAAAATTAATCGGATCGGGTTCGATTTTCTGCGTTTTTCGCATCCAGAGCCAGCATTTTGAGAGGTCTTTTGACAATTCAGGGCCGGAGGAGCTCGTCCTCATTGCACAAATGCGCCGTGCTTTCAGTTTCGGTTTTCAATTCGATCAAGTGTTTATGTTCTCTTCTCTATATTGGATTATGAAATTAATAAACCTCCCCTTTCAATCAGATTGAAATTTAGGATCGAATAAGGTGTGATTGAGCAGCCTATTCGATAACTAATTTGGGCACAATATACATAAAAGCCTAGCTGTTCTGTCTGCCCAGCGCTTCCAACGTGCCGCGCGGGTGTGTGTTTGTCCGTGTGTGTGTGTGTGTGTCCATACCTGGTCCATACCAGACACACTGCCAGTCTCCGTTCAGAATCGATTGGTGGTCTTGTTTTTAATATGTGGCTCCAGAATCGCTAGCAAAGCATCAAACTGTCCCACTGACATTCTGAGGTAAATTTTGAATCGCTCAGGATAAATTCGCAACTCCTTGATAAGGAACTCTCCTCTCGGCGCAATTTCAGGATTGGATGGACGTAATATTTTCTCTTTCTTCTCTTTTCAATAAGAGAGAGGGCAAAAATCATCCTCACTGCTTGACGAATCCATTTGGTATTTTTGCGTTTTTTCCCGCAAAGGTTTAAGAAATACGCAACGGACTCGGTGTGCAAGGTTTCTATGCGTGACGAATTTTTAGGCTGACGAACACGAAAATACGCATACGAATATTTCGTGCTCAGTGTGCAATGGCCTTTACTGTGGCTGAGCTGGGACGCGTCCACATGAGTCCAAAGGTCGGAAGTGTGCGCGCTGTTACAATCATCTCCGCATCCCATAGATACTATTTACTACACACAATAGGCTTTTTTCTCTGATTTTGAAAACTCTTCGTGATCGACTTTAGTGATCTAAAAGTCTTTATCGACGGGTTAGTGATTCCTGTAACGTACTGTTTTACGGTCAATGACATGAATACTAATCATCAGCTGTCTCACGAACGTAACAGCACATCTGTCCCCAACATAACAAACCCATAACACAGCGAGGGAGAACTAAGTTACACGAAACAATCCCAACTACATATTTTACACCACTCACAAGGGAAAAGTCACTACTCACGGAGTGTAAGGCTAGCTTCCAGCTTTCCGCTACTTCTCTTTCAAGGTAGTGATGAAACGCGTTCTGTAGCTGTTTGTTCGCGTTCGGCTACGGTAGGAATATGACGTCACAACATGGCGACCTTCATAGAAGGGGATTCCCGCGGTTATGGAGCTATTAATGTCTCATTCTAAGGTAATAAAAACATTACGGTTAATTAATTCTTTATTAATTAATTAGTTCTTTATACACCACTGAAAACATAGTTATGGATGTCATATTGCATTTCTGTTAATAGATACTTAACTTTTTTACACATTGCACCTTTAATTTTTGCCCCCTAAAATGAAACTAAGTTAAACTCTTTAGGACAATTAAGATTTCTTTTTTATTATTATTTTAATTTTTTATTTTTTTTTTTTTACATTTTAATGACAATTAAGCACCTTCCCCTTTAAATTTAAAATAAGTAAATAAAAATAAATAAAATGTATAGGCATGTTATAATTGTATTTCTAGTTTTTTAAAATATTTAAAATGTTTTTATTGTAATTAAAAAAAATAAAAATAAATATATAATATATATATATATATATACACACACACAAGTATATATTTATATATTTGCATATATATTATATATATATATATATAAACACACACATGCACACTCACCTAAGGGATTATTAGGTACACCATACTAATGTTTGACCCCCTTTCGCCTTCAGAACTGCCTTAATTCTACGTGGCATTGATTCAACACGGTGCTGGAGACATTCTTTAGAAATGTTGGCCCATATTGAAAAAAGTAGTTATGAAAAGCCCATTCAGACGACTACTTTTCTGGATGATTGGTCAACTAGAAAAAAAAAATATTTGTGAAAGCTTAACAACATTAAATAAAAGAAAATGTAAATTAAAATAATTAATTTATTAAAATTCATTAAAGTAAATAAAATAATTAAATACAATTTAAATTTAATTATAATTAATATAATCAAATAAATAAAATCATTTAGATGCAATATTTTAATTTAAGGAAAAAGAAAGAATCTGGTGTCATACGAGTAACTAGCCTGCTGCCAGCCCAAAGTCAGGAAGTTCGGTCTTACTGCGTTGCTCTGATTGGTTGTAGGTTTACCGACTATCCAATTGAGTGCAGAGTTGTTGTTTTTTTCCTGGTTCGGTTACGACACGCTTCATAATCAAAGCCCTACGGAGCAGTTTCAGACTCATATTCCAACAAGAATAGTCAGGCTAACGAGTAACATGAAACAGTTGTACAAATCTGTTGTCTGGAATAAAAGGCATATAATAAGCTTATTTAATATTTAAAAACATCATAAAGCTCTAAATAATGTAGATTGTAAGAATGTTAATAACTGAGATGGATGGATGTACACGAGGTAAACTCAGAGATGAAAAGGTGGATCCTTTCCAAAGGACAGAAATTCATAAATCTAAATGAAATACTTCCACAGCGGAAAAAATAAGATTGATTAAAAAATTGAGTGCCATTGCATCAGGATAACGTTGAGATATGAGGCCTGAGACGTCCATCTCCTCTCTCTCTCTTTCTCTCCTCAACAGAAACAGAAAGAAATGGGTTTTTCTCCAGACATGATACGAGTGTTTGATGTTTTACACCAGCAGTGGTTTAATAAAGATTGGAAATGGAGGATGAGGCGACAGAGCGAGAGAGAGAGAGAGACGGCCTCAATAACATACTGTCGTCCCTGAGGAAGGGAATTGGCTATAGAGTTATATTAGAAGGTCTCTGACAGAAAGGCAGGACATGTTTTGATCGAATGGTTGTTGCCGCCTGTTTCTACACAACGATGTCAAACAAACAGTGAAGAAAGCGACTGCGTGCCAAAAAGCATGAATATAAATGATGCTGCGCACTCACGTGTGTCATGAAGAGATGGGCAATATATACTAGAGCCAATGTTCACAGCCTTAACGGGGTTACACTTTATTTTAAAGGGGTCATTGTTACAGTGTAGTTATATATTCAGGTACTGAATAATATTAAAGGGATAGTTCACTTTGAAATTAATTTTTGATATGTTTTATCTTACATCAAGGGCATCAAAGATGTAGGTGTCTTTGTTTCCGCAGTAGTTTCAATTTTGATATTTTTAGGTCAAACCGTTCTTGTCTGTCAGTCACATGGAGGTCTATGGTCACCACCTCAAAGAGCATTAATTTTTGATAGTTTTGATCATTAATTTTTGATATGTTTTAGCTTACCTCAAGGGCATCCAAGATGTAGGTGTCTTTGTTTCCGCAGTAGTTTCAATTTTGAGATTTTTAGGTCAAACCGTTCATGTCTGTCAGTCATATAATGGAGGTCTATGGTCACCACCTCAAAGAGCATTAATTTTTGATAGTTTTGATCATTAATTTTTGATATGTTTTAGCTTACCTCAAGGGCATCCAAGATGTAGGTGTCTTTGTTTCCGCAGTAGTTTCAATTTTGAGATTTTTAGGTCAAACCGTTCGTGTCCGTCAGTCATATAATGGAGGTCTATGGTCACCACCTCAAAGAGCATTAATTTTTGATAGTTTTGATCATTAATTTTTGATATGTTTTAGTTTACCTCAAGGGGATCCAAGATGTAGGTGTCTTTGTTTCCGCAGTAGTTTCAATTTTGAGATTTTTAGGTCAAACCGTTCGTGTCTGTCAGTCATATAATGGAGGTCTATGGTCACCACATCAAAGAGCATTAATGTTTGATAGTTTTGATAATTAATTTTTGATATGTTTAAGCATAGGGCATCTAAGATGTAGGTGTGTTTGTTTTTGCAATAGTTTAAATTTTGATATTTTTAGGTCAAACCGTTCGTGTCCGTCAGTCATATAATGGAGGCCTATGGTCACCACCTCAAAGAGCATTAATTTTTGATAATTAGTTTTTGATATGTTTTAGCTTACCTCAAGGCCATCCAAGATGTAGGTTTCTTTGTTTCCGCAGTAGTTTCAATTTTGAGATTTTTAGGTCAAACCGTTCTTGTCTGTCAGTCATATAATGGAGGTCTATGGTCACCACCTCAAAGAGCATGCACAGAGAAGTCCAAATTAAACGTGATTTAATGACTCGTAAATGTAAGTACACATTGATGGCCTAAGACACGAAACGAGCGGTTTGTGTGAGAAAACGAACAGTATTTATATCGTTTTACCTCTTGTAACCACAGACAGAACCTAAGAAGTCCCTTGAGACTGATTCAATGATTCAAAGTAATGAATCACATTGAAACCTATATTGCCAAATACTGTTATAATAACATTAATGTATTACTCGCTATAGTATTTTGTCAAATATACTGTAAATCGTCAGACCCAGCAGACAAATGACATGATCTGATCACACTGACCCGAACAACACAACGATTCAGTTCATAAATCACAAATGAGCAAATGTGCAAATCAGAAAAAGAAAACCGTGTGCATAATAAAAACATTATGTAATTAATTTATGATTCATTTTCCAATTAAGGCAAGCACACACATAATTATAAAGTCTATCTGAAAGGACTGTTATGCAGGCCTCAGTAATTACTATGCATACAACAGCATAAATCAAATGTCATTTTTAAAAAAAAAATCACACATATTAATTTGACAAAAACAATCACACAAACACCAAACATGCAGAGATTAGCTCGACTAAATCTATTTGTCTGGTGGAAAATGGAAATATGATTAAATGAACATTACTGTTCAGATCTCAGAAGTAAATCTTTCTGCCAAACGTGATTCTGTGACGACATTTTACATCATTTACTGATAAACTAATACGGCTGTTTATCAACATGTGTTCTGAAGACGTTATTTCCATTGTGCCGCACTGTTTATGGTTTGAAGATATCAGCCGGCTCTCAAGGATGAAAATTTTACCCGATTCATAAATCATGCAATCCTTATAAAAATGCACCATGGTAACTTAAATTTCTGCAAAAAGTGCTCCATAAACTTTTCTAATTATTCCACTTACTTCATGATTACCACACTGTAAAAAAATATTGATGGTTTAACTTAAAAAAGTAAGTAACCTGGTTGCCTTAAAATTTTAAGTTGATTGAACTGGAAAAAGTGAGTTAATACAATGAAGGAGATTAATTTAATCATTGGAAACTCAAAATAATAAGTTATCTCAACTAAATAAATTATTATGAAGTTGATTTGACAAAAGAAAATATGTTGTGATAACAAATCTTGAAAATATTTTTTACAGTGTATAGGCTCATATAATGTGTTATGCATTTTAATAGGTTTTTATAATTATAATAAAAAAATCATTATTGTTAAATGAAGTTGATTTTATTATAGTTATTAATATTATATAGTATTGTCAATAATATAACCAACACTAAAAACAATGTTACGTAATAAGTAACTAATATAATTATTACAGTATATTATTCTTATAATTAATATTATGTTAAGAACAATAATAAAACATCAGTTATATAATAATAATAATCACCACAAAATGAGTCCAAGAAAACAATTTTTGCAAAAGACAAATAATATTATTTCAATATTTTCGTCATTAATAAGCTGAGGTGCTGAGAGTACCTGACATTTAATCACTTCTTGCTCTTCCTCTTCTAATTTAAGTGGTAAATGGCCAACATTAAAACATAAAATGGTGGAATAAAAAGCAGAATTTCTGGATTTCTTCCATGACTACTAATAAAGACCTCAGACATATTACAAAAAAAACAATTAGCGTGCCCCACTCATTTCCCACAGCTGAAGTCACACACACACACACACACACACGCTTCTGCTGTGTTCATCTCCTCCAGTGGGAGTAAAGCAGCTCCTCATATCTTAATGCATGCAGAGAGCTTGGAAAATTAGCATTTGCATACAAAAAAAACTATAAAATGTGTGTGGTATTACCAAGAATATGGATTTTTAGTATTTAGACATCCACTATGCTAAAAAACATGTTTTTGCAACTCAAGTAGCTTTTACATTGTGAAAATATTGTTTTTAAGGATCCAAATAAACATAATTGGAGTGTTTTAGAAGAAAATACCATGATGTTTCTTTGCATTTGTCAAATTTGATCAAAATTATAGCACTTTTATTGTGATTTAAAGCTAGTTTGAATCTCCATAACGCCTATATTAATGCGGTGACATTTGTTTTGTTGCAAGGCAGAGAAATGAAAAAGCACGACAAAGAAAGCGGATGTGTAGTTTTGTCACCCACTCTTTTCATTCATTGCCTTTCATTTTTCCTTGCTATCTTGACCTGATTTTCCTCTCTCTCTACGGAGGTCTCAGTGAAGAGATGTCTTTATGTAATGAATGAATCATCTGTAACGTCTGCCGTTCAGGGCCGTTAAAGGGATAGTTCACTTTGAAATTAATTTTTGGTATGTTTTATGTTTCCTCAAGGGCATCCAAGATGTAGGTGTCTTTGTTTCCGCAGTAGTTTCAATTTTGAAATTTTTAGGTCAAACCGTTCTTGTCTGTCAGTCATATAATGGAGGTCTATGGTCACCACCTCAAAGAGCATGCACAGAGAAGTCCAAATTAAACATGATTTAATGACTCGTAAATGTAAGTACACATTGATGGCCTAAGACACGAAACGAGCGGTTTGTGTGAGATAACGAACAGTATTTAAATCGTTTTTAACAGGTGGTGACCATAGACCTCCATTATATGACTGACAAGAACGGTTTTACCTAAAAATATCAAAATTGAAACTACTCTGGGAACAAAGACAACTACATCTTGATGCCCTTGAGGTAAGATAAAACATACCAAATTTATTTCAAAGTGAACTATCCCTTTAAACTCATACAGCTGAAAGACGGAGCGAGAAAGAGAGAGAGATAGACATTTAATCTGCTCACAACCTGTTTGTTCAACAGCCCATAAAACAGCCGTGTGATAGATAAACACACCTTCTGTGTATGTTGTCACCTATCCTCCGCTCGCTTTCTACACAGAAACATCTGGAACAGAAACTCGGATTGCTTTCCACATCATCAGGTTTTCTTAAAGGTGTTAAAATACTCTCTCTGAGCCGTTCCACAAAATCACGGTGTATTGGCACAGCAACATCGACTCAAGGGGCGGAGCTAACTGTTTGCCCGACCAATGGAAGACAGGGGGGGTGTTTGGGACCAAGGCCTAAAATGAAGTCTCGAATAGGCTACATACGCTACATACACACTGTTCAGCTATTATTAATATTATTAATTAATTATTTTTTATTTTTATTAATTAAATGTCCTTTTTCCTTTATATCCGCGGGACTCGCGTGTGATATCTTTCTCTTTAGCAATCGCGACCTGCTTCATACTACTGTAATGTTAAAAAACATGAATGTTTGCACTCATCCATAAACATTACTTGACAGCAAGTCCCATCATTCAGCTCATCACTACGTCATCAACCTACGCCTTTGTTATTGTTGGAAACTGCGCCCTCTTGTGGCAAACCTTCCTATTGTGCCTTTAAGCTTGAAGGTGTTACTTTAAAAAATGACTAGCATGTTTTAACACATCACTAACATGAATTAACATGTGGAAAAGCATGATTTAGCACATTGCAAGCATGAATTAGCATGATTGAACACATTGTTAGCCTGTTTTAACACATACTGTAGTTGTCATAATTAACATGCTTTTAACATTATTTAACACATCGCGAGCCTGTTTTAACACATTGTTGGCATGTTGACAAGTTGACGTCATGATTTAACTACATGTTTTACCACGTTGCTATCATGATTTATGAATGAATTATGATATTTTAACACATTGCCGACATTAATTTACATTGAATTATCGTGTTAACATGAATTAGTATCTTGCTAGCATTAATTAGCATGCTTCTAACATGTTTGCTAGCATAATTTAACACTTTGTTAGCATGATTTAACATGTCGATAATATGTTTTGGGACATTGTTAGCATGATTTAACACATTGCTAGCCTTTTTTAACACATAGATGGCATGGTTAACATGCTGTTAACATTATTTAACACATTGCTACCCTATTTTAACACATTGTTGGCATGATTAGCATATTGTTAGCATGTTTTAACACGCTGTTAACATGAATTGACAAGTTGTCGTCATGATTTAACATGTTGCTAACATGTTTTACCACATTGCTGGAATGAATTATCGTATTTTAACACATTGCCGACATTAATTTACATTGAATTTTCGTGTTGTTAGCATGAATTAGTATCTTGCTATCATTAATTAGCATGTTTCTAACATGTTTGCTAGCATGATTTAACACTTTGTTAGCATGATTTAACATGTTGATATGTTTTGGGACATTTTTGTTAACATGATTTAACACATTGCTAGCCTTTTTTAACACATAGTTGGCATGATTAACATACTGTTAACATTATTTAACACATTGCTAGACTATTTTAACACATTGTTGGCATGATTAGCATATCGTTAGCATGTTTTAACACGTTGTTAACATTAATCGACAAGTTGTCGTCATGAGTTAACATGTTGCTAACATGTTTTACCACATTGCTGGAATGAATTATCGTATTTTAACACATTGCCGACATTAATTTACATTGAATTATCGTGTTGTTAGCTTGAATTACTATCTTGCTAGCATTAATTAGCATGTTTCTAACATGTTTGCTAACATGATTTAGCACTTTGTTAGCATGATTTAGGATGTTGATAATTTTGGGACATTGTTAGCATAACACATTGCTAGCCTTTTTTAACACATTGTTCGCATGATTAACATGTTGCTAGCATGAATTAGCATGTTTTAACACGTTGCTATATGTAAAATATAAATCTAAACAAGAATTTTGCTTCAAGTATGGTATTTTCAGAAAAGATAAATAAATATATATTTATTGAAAATGTGATTATTTACTTATTTAATTTTTTTCTTATATACTAATGCATATTAGGGAAACACAGCACCGGTCATATGAACAGCATTATAGCAGTGAAACTGCACCAGATACAAAACCTGAACACATTGTGATTTTAATCATCGCGTTTTAATTTACTAGCAACAAATTAGCATTTCAACATACAAAATGGACACAAAAGCATGGTTTTCTTTAGTAAGTGGTTACATTTTGATTGCTCTCATTAGCGAGGGTCAAACAATCATTATAGTTTGGTTTGAAACGCCTAATGTTGCCATTCTCAAGTTCTCAGCTGTTTTATTTACCAGCCAAAACTCACTTTTACCTTCATTTAACATTTGGCAAGTGTTTATATTGTGTTTACAGTAGAGATTACACTTTCAGTGGGAGGAAAACACATGCTACAGCTTCAATACCCGATGCCTGGCCACTTAATAATGAGCCAATTTGAGCCATTCATGCTGTGATGTTGCATCCAAAAACCAGCACAAACCCTAACATTTGACCCAGACACTGTATATACCATTGCATTGTGTTTTTATTTACAACAACATAAATTCATCATGCCAGACCAATCTATGCAATATTAACTGTATTTCCTATTGCAATGAATGGACAGATGTGCAACTCAAAAAGTCTCAATTTGGCATGCATTATATGCAAGTAAAATGAAATATTATGGTATTATATTTCGTTGTGGTTTAATTATTTATGCATCATAAGGTTAAATCAAAAGCAGCTAAGTGGCTTTGTCTGTGTGAATTGAAAAAAGCAACACGCACACGCAGACAGGTACACACACACATACATACGCGCTTCATTTAAAGGAATCTGAACAAATGGAGCCAATATTCCTCGACACGGAGCCCCGGGCCAAAAGTGCTTCATTAGAGTGACTTATACTGACAGATAGTAATCTAGCATTTATTTATTCCAGCCATTAGTTATTAGTGGTGGATAAACCCACTAACAGTAATCCCACAGCGCAGACATCAGTGTGTGTCTGGATCCCGACAGTGATCTGAATGCTAATGCAGCCCACAGTCTCAGATCCGTGGTGAATGTCGTACACACTCAATGACCAACAACAGACACATTCAATAATCAAAGCAATTACCTGAAACTTACAACAAGTGTAAGCTTACACCAATCACAAAGCTATAAAATGGCTCTTTAGCTCCGCCCACTTCCATGAAGCACTGCGAGTGACTTCGAGTCGATCTCCCTACACTCTTAAAATACTGAAATGTTTGTATCCATTATGCATATTTTGTAATAAATGTAAAAAAAAATATATTGTTTTTATTAGAGCCCGACCGATAAAGGATTTTGAAGGCCGATACCGATACAAATATTTTTGGGTTTTAAAATCCGATATTCCGATATTTTTTTTTTACTAAATATTGTTTGATTTCACACACGTGTAAAAGAAAAGCTAACTTTTCTGCACAAGATACGTTTGATACTTTTTCTCTATGTCTAAATGTTCACTCCTCGCAAGTATAACTTACATTTTAACAATGCAGGGACTGTAACTAGAGATATGCTAGCTATAAATACAGTAATCATTACTTTATTTAGGCAGAAAAAGTTCATTGTGGTTTCCAAGCTCATTAATGTTAACGTTTATTTATTTAGAAAAGGGACAGTGTACATTAATAAACATTCTTAAATGTAAATGTACCCAAATTAGCCCAAAGGCTAGTTTTACGTTAGCGGTCTTCCACTGATAAAGTGGCGATGATTGATTGAAGCGTGTTTCGTCCGTTTTTATTTTATTTTTTTAAATATTCATTTATCGGCCATTATAACTGGCGATACCGATATTTTGGAAAATGCCTAATATCGGCCGGCTGATATATTGATCTGGCTCTAGTTTTTATTAGAGCCCGACCGATAAAGGATTTTGAAGGCTGATACCGATACAAATATTTGTTGGTTTTAAAATCCGATATATATCGGCCGATATATTTTTTTTTTTCAGAAACGCGAACAAAACATTAACAGATTTCCCTAACATTAGTTATTTGTAGTTATGTATGAGTTTTATCTAAAATAATATGATAATGCATTTTAAAAAGAAACTTGTTTCTTTTATTCTCACAACAGAACAGACGGATGATAGTGGCATTAGCTATCTTTGTGGTTAGCTAGTCTATGATGAGCCATAATTTAGCAATGGATAACATCATACTGCAAATTGTAAAAGATACATTTTCAATATAACAGGCCAAGGAGGGATGATCCGTCTAATTGCTATAACTGTCACGTGCTATTAAAGAAATACATCAGTCACACTGTCAAAAGTTAAAAGGACAGTCAGTCAACTACAGTAACAACACAACGCTAATTTCGCTTCACTCTCGGCTTATTTAACAGGATCAAAACTGGACATGATCGTCACAAATTTTGTCATGCTTATTTGAGTTTAGAGAACTGACGCGGATGTTCTTTTAATTGTTATTCAAGCAATGTATGTATCCTGACCAACTCAACAAGTGTAGAGCGCCCTCTGGTGGACAACCTATACAACTCCAACACTCATGACATAGTTGAAGCGTGTTTCGTCCGTTTTTATTTTATTTTTGATATATTAATTTATCGGCCATTATAACTGCCGATACCGATAGTTTGGAAAATGCCTAATATCGGCCGATAATATCGGCCTGGCTCTAATGTTAATTTTTATACATAATCAACTTTTGTAAATATGATTTTTACACATTTTTCAGCGCTGTGCTCGTTGTCTTTTGTCTTCCGGTCTGTATTTTCACCGCGATCTTGCACATTTAAATCTTCCCGTTTGTTAAAGGACAACTCCGGCGCAAAATGAACCTTTGGCCTAATAACACAGTGGTATCAAGTCGACCATTCTCATGATAATCAAATGTAAAGAGTTTAATCTCTAAGGCAAAGAGTAATGAAAAATAAAAATCGCTAGTTAATACGACCAACAAGGCCCTAATGAGGGTCCCTACATGCAAAACGAAGAATTGAGAACTTTATAAGTGTAATCTACCCAGTCTAACTTACATTTGTTATGACATCGCATCAAAGATTACAATACTCATGATAACTTTCATTAACTCTACAATAAGTAAATCCGATTCATCAGCCAATTACTCTGACAATGACGCTATAAAGAGCTAGCAGAAGTTCTCAAAATCGTAAAGATGGCTGCGCGCTGATTTCTGTGGCGCATACGGTCTGTGTAATTTCTGCTTTTCAACAAGGCACACACACACACACAGATAGCGGGTGATTAAATGCTAGATTGAATACCATAACCTTTCATAGACCATCCGCTCATTGTGTATTTACACAACGTCTCGTCGGGAACATCTCATCTCCCATAGAGACAGTGAACGCGCGCGTGAGCGAGAGAGAGATCTATGAATGAATAACATTCATGAATAACAATTGTTTTACCCTGAAGACACACAAACAAACTCCTATTAAACAAGAGCACAAAATCATTCTCTCTTTCATTCACATTTATTTGTAAAGATTAATTAATGCACTTCACTTCTCATTTAATGCATATCATTAAAACACACATCGGAGGAGCCCAGAAATCATGACCAGAAGACCACAGAGACGCAGAAAAACAACCCCCTAGCAACCACAGCAACGTACTAAAAAACACCGTAGCAACCCCTAGCATCGTACCAGCAAGTTTTCCATGTGACAAAAAAATAATAATGTAGAAAGCACAGTTAAATTGAACTGCACACACATGCACAGTCCGCTTACCTTTGCGATAGTTGTCCTGTTTGCCCTGCATGGAGAAGGTTCCCATGATGAGACCCATAACTGCGTCTGTGGCTACACACACCTGTAGCATGAGACAGCAACTCGCCCAGATCAGAGCGAAACGTGTGTTTGTTGATGGTAGTTCAGCGTGTGTGTGTGTGTGTGTCTGCGCTCACATCATAGAGCCTTCCTCCCTCTCTCTCTCTCTCTCTCTCTCTCACTCCTCCTTTCTTTATGCTCCTCCATCAATGCATATTAATCTTTCTCTCTTTCTGTTTTTCCAAATCTCTCTCTTTCTCTCTCTCTCGTTCTCCAAACCTGGAGACAAATAGAAAGAGTGCGCGAGAGTTAATTTCAAAAAGGACGACGACCAGGGAATAAGATAAACCTCAGGAGACAGAAAAAGAATAAAGAACAGAGGAAGTGAGTGAGCGAGCGATTCTGGTGTGTGTTTCAGCGTGTGTGTCGTCATCCTAATGCAGAAACGACGACCCAGTGAAAACACATCTCTCATTATTCGTTCCTTTCACAGGAATCCATATGAAGCTTCTCCAGCGGTTTAAGGCAAGACACAGAAGGTGAATATAACAATCAAAACTAATAGATCGTTCAGACCGATACATCGGCAGGCAGATATTATCGGCCGATATTAGGCATTTTCGAAAATATCGGCAATTATAATGGCCGATAAATGAATATTTAAAAAAATAAAATAAAAACGGACGAATCACGCTTCAACCATGTCATGAGTGTTGTCAAAAAGTGCAGGTAAATGGATAAGCGGTAACACTTTAATATGGTCCGTTAGTGAACATTAGTTAACTACATTAGTTAATATGAACCGCACATATATTGATCTTTGTTAATTTCAACATTTACTAATATTTTATTTAAATCTTGTTAACATTATTTAATGCACCGTGAACTAACATGAACAAACAATGAACAGCTGTAATTTTATTAACTAACGTTAACAAAGATGAACAAATACAGTAACAAATGTATTGCTCATGTTAGTTAATACATTAACTAACGTTAACTAATGAACCTTATTGTAAAGTGTCACCAGATAAGCAAGCTGACATTGTAATTATGAGGTGGCTTATAACTATAAGGCAATGTAGGGACTAATTATTATTTTATTTATCGGAACTTTAATATATTTTGATGTTCCTCCGTTCTGTTGTGACAATAGAAACAAGTTTCTTTTTAAAATGCGTTATCATATTATTTTAATTAAAACTCAAATATAAATAACTAATGTTAGGGAAATCTGTTAATATTTTGTTGCGCGTTTCTGAAATAAAAATAATATCGGACGATATATCGGAATATCGGATTTTAAAACAAACAAATTTGTATCGGTATCGGCCTTCGAAATCCTTTATCGGTCGGGCTCTAGACAGTATATTAAAGGTGCAGTAAGCAATTTCTGAGAATCGTAGTTGATATTTCAAATCACGGACCACACCCCTATCTTGATAGCTCCGCCCCCAAATTCAAAAACATACAGAAATATGAAAAAATAATCTGTGAGATGTCTACTTTTGTGTGTGTCCACTTACAATCAAAACAAAACTTTGCGATTTTGTAAAATAAATAAAAATAAACAGGGTGTGCTTTCTGCCTCTCCATCTCGGTGAACTTATTTTCTTGAGCATGTCTATAAACTGAAACAAAACTCAGCGAATACTTGTCACACATTTACGAACAATATATCTTTTATAATGATATAAATGATCTGATTCAAAACTAAAACATTCTCTGATTAAGAAATTTGTGTAAAACCATCAAGATGTCCAGTTTCTCAAACACTGCTCATTAGTTAATGTGACCACACCCAAGCGAACGCGAATGGGCTCATTACCACAAAAACAAAGCACCCAATTTCATCAGTCCTCTGCTTTTGTTTTCGTCGAGTTTGGAAGACATGCTGTGAGCTCACATTGGATTTACGTCAGAGGAAGAACCAAATTTGAAGACCAGAAAGATTTTATAGAAGGAAATGTATTGTGAATTATATTAGTTAGTGTTATTGTTGCATAAATTTCACATTGCAGTTGAACTGTTGCTAGACTAAAATGTATGAAATCGACGGAAACATGTTGAAATAAGAACTATAGACAGACAGGCTACCTTTCAATTCGAAATGTATGTACGATACAAGGATGTTTTCATGTTTGATAATAAAAATGCATTATATAAAATTATCCTAGTATCAGTGTTTACTCTAATATGGTGAATATTACAATGTTCCGAACCATGTTTACTGTTAATCTGGTGTTCAGTATTTATATATATTTAAATTTCCGTTATTTTAGGTTTCTGTTTCCTAAATTTCTAAATTTCTGTCCAAAAGTAATAATTACTTCACAGAAATGAAAACAAAACCTTCAATTGTGCTCAAGATTCTCATTTGCTTTACTGTGTGCCTCAAACTAAACCTTTCAAACTCTATCAAATCCAGTTCCTCAAAATGCCCTATAGCTGTAGAGATGAAGGCCATTTTGTGCAATATGCATCAAAAAATATGGGAATGATCTGTCTAAGGCTGAGACAAAACAATATGAGCAAAGCATCAAAGCAAATACTGTGTTTGATAGTTTTTTCAATCTCACTTTGTCATTGAGTTTATTGATGTTGTTTCAAGTTTCTCAGAGCCAAACCCAACAGAGACCAAAGACAGACACAGTGGATGAAACCGGGTGAAAGAACAGTTTGAAATTAATGAAAATAAAATTATATACTAGATAACAGCTTGTCTGCTTTGCACAAGTGTGTTCTCTGTATATCCTTAGACTATAATTAGTGTACTTTTAAGTGTCGCTATAACTCGTGAGATGCAAACGCACTTAGAAAGCTGCACCAGAAATATAGTGTAAAACTGTTCCAGTGATGTTATTATTGCAAAATTAAACTAAATATACAAAAGAAAAACATTTTCGTTAATTAAAATAAAACTATAGAAACAAATCTGAAAACAAAGTTGAAGTCTGCCAACTAAAACTGTAATAAAAAGCTAAATACAAATGGAAATATTACAAAAAAAACTAATAAAAATAACAAATGAACATTCATTTACTCAAACTTGAAAAAGGCAATTAAAAATTTGACTTAATAAATACTATTATTACTAAATATAATAATACACTTAGACTATGCCAACCGCGATAACATTATAAAAGTGTGCTATATTTTACTTTTGTGTTTTTATATGGAAGAAAACAAAATCCCTTAAGAGAATGGAGCGTGTTAATTTGACACGCAAATACCGAAACTCAAACACACACTCAAAACAGCCTGCATCATCATTATCTAATAGATCAGCGAGCAAAACACAGCGAACAGCGAGTCAGTGATTCAATGAACCATTCATTATGATTAAGACTTGCTTCGTTCCTGAATGAATCGGTTGTTTTCGAACAAATTGAATGAATGATTCAATGACTACCACAACTGATGCATTTGATCCGTGTCTTATTATTTAAATATAATGTACTGTTTTAATACATTTCTAAACAAATTCATAAACGTAAGAATTTGACATAAAAAAATGACACGGTAAGAAAAATGACCATTACAAAAGGAAAAATACATAAAGGGGCAAATATCAAGTTAATTTAAAAAGCATCTCATGATACCTTAACACACTAATATGAACCCTTAGGGGTAGATGACATACAACGGTGTACTGGCACAAGCTAAAGTTACAACATCTGCACTATTATTGTGAAGACGTACTGTATGTAACACACACACACAGTCATTTGACAATACAAGGCAGGTTTAAATGAGGAGAGAAGAGGGGAATCTGTCGGACACACACTTTGAACATCTTCTGGACTGAGCTTTATGTGATGCCCTATAATATATATTTAATTCAAACTGAAATATTGATATTTTGAGAATGAATGTTTCAGAGGGACACGGTCTGTCCTGAGGGCTGTTGGGTTGCATGGGTGTCCTGTCACACACAACAACACATTCTCAACACATCAACACATCTATTGTAATAAATGAAATTAAATTTATTTAAAAATATGTTTAAGTAAAAAAGTACTTTTTTGTGTGCGTGTATAGAATTGGCAAGATATATAAACTACAAACCAATTTGACTTTTACAGTGAATGCAGTGGCGTCATGCCCATTCAAAGTGAGGGGGCACGTGCCCCCTCAGATTTTTCCTCCCTGATAATTTTTTTTAAATTCTTTTAAAATGTATTTTAATTTTTTTCCTGATTCCTTTATTCCTATCATGCTCCATAATTACCAGAGCCTATAACGACTCAAATATATTCTTTTTCTTGATGTGTAATAATAAATCGGTCAGCATTAGCCCGCCCGTTTTTCCTAATATGGTGTCTGTGTATCAAATCTACGCGCGTAGAGCTTTACGCTTTATCTTTGCTGTGTATGTTCCGGCGGTACAAGCAGCTCGCACGTTGAACTGGCAATGTTTTACGAGTGGTAAGTTGGAAATGCAACAAATCGGCATTGAATTAGTAATCGGATGATATTAAAAGGTAGTGGGATTATTTATGGTTGACCTGGACATTTTAACTTGATCAAAAGTTATGGAATTGATTTTAGCTGCGTATTCAGAGCATTAACAATGTTATGCAGTGTTATCAGCTAGCCTAGTCTAACCGTAAACTATTGGCTAACGTTACTGCCTGCCATACAAAACTCTTGCAACTTGCTCTCTCCCACCCTCGCACATATTATTAATCAAAATAAATCGACACGGTGGTAAAAGGTCGGAAGATGAAAGTTTAATGTGGAGCATTCTGTGTTTCCCCCCCTTATTTACCGCTGGGTGTGAATTGTGCTAAATAAGTTGCCTTATCTTCTCTGAGAAGCGTTCTGGAAATTCAGCTGACATAAACATGACATCCATGTCCTAACAGCTAGGATAATCACACAACGCGCATAACACGTCCAATTCGCGAACTAATGACTCCTTTGAACCGATTCATTTTAATGAATGGTTAAAACAACTGATCTTTCCAACAGTGAACTCGGGAGACGTCTGAATCGGTGTATAACTAATCAGTAACACTTTACAATAATGTTCTATTTATTACTTGAATTACATAAAAAGTACAGTTTGCTTAGGCTACTCAAGCTTAAGATTTAAAAAATAAAAAAAAGCACATGACTACATTTTTCCACACAATGCTATCAAGAATCAATAAGAGAATCGTTAAAGAATCTGATTCTGATTCTAAAGAATCGGATCGATAAACAGAACGTCATTGCCATTATTATTGTTAAAATCTTATCAATTCCATCCATATGGTAAGACAGTAAAATTATAATCTAATGTTAAAGAACATACATGTTTTTTAATAGTTTTTTTGAGAGTTAAAAGATTATAACATTTCGCTAACATGAGGTCTGTCACTGTCAGTCTTTTTACATCAGTGCAAAACTAGGGTACGCAGATTAAGACCAGCATTCATCAGCATGCACTGATTTATCCCATGGCATGTAGAAAAGAAAAAAAAGGTGCGACAAAATCATATGCTCAAATAAACAGGGTAGTGTTAACCTTATTCAGCACTGAAATCTGTCAAACTTCTTTCAAAGTCCTTCATCACATATTGATATTAAAATAACTTAATTTCAGAGAACCACAAAGTCAGACCTTAGCCCCTTTATATACCTTTAATGTAAGATCGTTCTTAGGTCACATACCTATTTAAAATCATAACATAAAAACTGCAATGGTACTGTTTTTAAAAACATGTGTAGAAGGCCTAAGTGTACAGTAAGTGTGTCTGTAAATATGCTTTAATATAGTAGACTTTAAAAGCTTTTGAATTTGAGCTTACAGTTCTTTCATCAACCTGTCTTTTACATAAACTTACAAAAAAGATACTTTAACTTAGTCCTCAGATAGAGGAGGGTTGCTGCTAGCTCCGTTAAGGTATTTCTGTCCCTCCCAAACTGCATTGAAATGGTATGTTTAGGAGCCAGAATTTAAAAAAAATTCAGGGGGAGAAACCCCCTGACCCCCCCCTAACATGATCAACTCATCAGGAAACAATTGCAACGTCTCAGATTGTGCCCCCCCAGAATTTTGGCTTGCATGACGCCCCTGAGTGAATGGATCTTTTTAGTGAATGGAAAACATGCAACATGAATAGTAGAGTCTGATTCATGAACAAATAACTATTATGAGACATGATTTTCGTTAATCAAAAATATACAGCACGGTCAGAGTAGTCGGACTCACAAACAAATGAGTCGGTTATTCATCGTATCCAGACCAGTCTCATTCCCAAATAAATTGACTCTAATGAACTGGTTCTTTTAACGAACACGTTGTGAATTAGTCTGATGAATCATTCAGTGAACTGAATCCCTCCCAGCACTTACTGAATCAACATCTGACTCACAAGACGAACAAATAACTCTTATGAGACTAGTGAATCAAAAATATACAGCATGGTCAGAGTAGTCAGACTCACTAACAAATGAGTCGGTTATTCTTAATGAACCGAAAACAATAGTGTGAGTCGTATCCAGTCCAGTATGATTCCCAAATAATTGATTCTAATGAACTGGTTCTTTAAACGAACACATGTTGTGAATTAGCCTGATGAATCATTCACTGAACTGAATCCCTCCCAGCACTAACTGAATCAACATCTGACTCACAAGACAAACAAATAACTCTTATGAGACTAGTGAATCAAAAATATACAGCATGGTCAGAGTAGTCGGACTCACAAACAAATGAGTCGGTTCTTCTTAATGAGCCAAAAACATTAGTGTGAGTCGTATCCAGTCCAGTATGATTCTAAATACAATTGAGTCACTCTAATGAACTGGTTCTTTTCCTGGCAACTTATTTGTGTATGTGTATTTTGCTGTAGTTTTTTTTTTTCTTTTATATATGTTTGTATGTATTGCTTTAATGTTTAATAAAAAAAAAAAAAAAAATGAACTGGTTCTTTTAACGAACACATGTTGTGAATTAGTCTGATGAATCATTCACTGAACTGAATCCCTCCCAGCACTTACTGAAATCAACATCTGACTCACAAGACGAACAAATAACTCTTATGTGACATATTTTTAGTGAATCAAAAATATACAGCATGGTCAGAGTAGTCGGACTCACAAACAAATGAGTCGGTTCTTCTTAATGAATCGAAAACAATAGTGTGAGTCGTATCCAGTCCAGTATGATTCTAAAAACAATTGACTCTAATGAACTGGTTCTTTAAACGAACACATGTTGTGAATTAGTCTGATGAATCATTCACTGAACTGAATCCCTCCCAGCGCTTATTGAATCAACATCCGACTCACAGGACACACACACACGGGAAGAACCGCTGTGAAGTGTTGTTAAATCCCTTGAGAGGAAAAATATGACCCCTGCCTGACAGCAAACTTTAATTAATCACATTAATGATGACAAATTACCATTTCTATTTCAAAGACAAGCATACCCTGCAGGCAGAGATACAGCCTAATGAAGTACATCTGACTCGGTGAACACACACATCCGATCTCATCAGAAAAATGCCTTTGAACAATGATTACCAAAATAATGTTAATATTTAATGGGTTTCTCAGTGAAAGTGTAGATGGCAGAATCTGCATTAACACTGCAGTAAAGCTAGTGTGCAGTTTGATATTAAGATTTCATAAATTCGCAGTGCGCTATGTCGCAAACATTCAAATAATCTTCACTTCACATGATTTGCGAATTTAGGTGACGCAATCCTCTCATCTGAAATCAGTGGGTTTTTTCATAGTGACTCTAAATTATATAAAGCATATAGAGTTGGACACCAGTTTAATCTTGATCTGCTTGGTTTAATTTATTTTTTTAATCAGCAAACCCCTTGGTAAGTTCTTCAATAGTCAGGAATGTGAAAAATAGACGTTCTTCATGTTTAACATCTGTTTACTAAATACACGCGAGACTGGAATAATACAAAATTACTTGTTTTAGATTGTGACTCATTTGTGAACTTACAGTTTTAAAAAAACTGGTCGTCTAATCAGGCCATGGGTTTAAAATTTAAATTGACAATTTGTGAAATTTGTGATTTTTCACATATCAGAATAAACATTGTAGGCCTACAGTAAAAATTTCAGTTAAGGAATGTTAAGGAATGTTTGAAGTTAAGGATTTAGGAAAAGGGGTTAACTGACAAATACTACAGTGAAAACTTTCACAAATTGGAGTAGTGAAGTTAAGGACTCAAAAAAGGTTAACGGACCAAAACTGTGTTGTGGAATATTTGTTCATAATAATGTTGGTTACCAGACCATTGACTTTAAATCGTATTTTTTTCCGTACAATGGCTATCAACTGTCTGAATATCAACATTATTCAGAATATCTTCTTTTGTGTTCAACAGAAGAAATAAACTCAGACAGGTTTGTAACATTATAAGGCTGAGTAAATTAGGCTACGACTGAAATTTCAATTTTGGGTGAACTGTCCCTTTAAATAAACCAATTGTCAATAAAGAAAGGAAACCGCAAAACATTAGTTAACAGCACTAGTATCCACTAATAAGGTCTGAACAGCCATTAATTAATATGTCTTGTCAAACAGATGTCAGGTTAAATTTCCGCTCTCTAGTGTTTAAAAGGAACTTCACAGTCAATCACACAGAGAACTGAACAAAAGCACACACTGCCACCCAGCGGCAGACTCGGGAACTACATGCTGCAAATCTAACGCCAACAACACACAAGACTACAGCGAGTTTTAATCAACACACTTTCAATCACACTTTATATGTGAATCATCGCAATTACAATTAAAACAGTTTAGGCATTTGCGATGGACTTATGGCCTGCAGACAGACCTGACAATCAATGACGGGATGTAAAGCATGTATACTTACGGCGGACATATGAATTCAGCGCACAGATGTGAATTTATATCGTTAAGTAATCCAGTCAGTGTGAAACGTTTATTTTGGTCTTCACTGGCTCGTGTGCTAACAGTGCATCTCTTAAGTATCATAAGAGGAGTGGGCGTGTCAGGCGACCTGAAAGTTGTCTCTGATTGGTCAGATATAATGAGCGAGCCTAAATAACTCATATTTTAATGATTTTGTGAGACTGATGTTAAGGCAGCGCGTAGACGGCGTTGTCACGTGATCCCTGTTACTCTTCTCAGCGGTGGTCAGAATGCACCAATCACTGTCGTTTGCGATTACTCAGATTAATGTTTAAAATAATTCGGACCGAATCATACATCTACACGAAGCCATACAGCTCAAATATCGCTACTTTTTGATAATAAATAAACAAATAATGCTATCTAGGTAACGCAACAGCTAAAATATTTTTCTCATAAGAAACAGTTAGTTTGCAGCGGCAAAATTCTAAATTTATTTAGATATTTATAGACCATATAGTACCGGTAAAAAGTTTGGAAATATTAGGCTACTTTAAAATAATTGTTTTTGTGTTTTTGAAAGATCTCATTTGCTCATCAAGCCTGCACTTATTTGATCAAAATACAGGAAAACATGTTTTTAAAAAAATCTTCACTTCACACAGTCTTCAGTGTCACATGATCCTTCAGAAATCACTCTAAAGTCACTCTAAAAAATTACTTTAATGACAAAAGTGTCAACAACTTTAATCGGGTACGTGTGCACAGCTGAAAGTTATGCTACTAAAGCGGTAGCTGTATATTGATATTGAAAAGCAACACAACTTAGTGGCACTGTGACAACCACAGTAGGTAGTCTACAGGCATAATGACAATATGATATTAATAAATACCACTTACCATTTATAAGTTAAATGGACTTCGTAGACGACGATGCCTTGCAGGTTGGTACTATACAACTACATGGCTAACATGTCTTGCCATTTTGCGCTCATCCAGGCTTCGGGACTGCCGAACAGAAGTTCGTGTCGACAATTCTTTATCGCATTTTCTTTCTCGGGACACAGCTGAGCGGCAGATATTCAAAGGTTGACCGCCTCCTCTACCTGGACCTCCATAGGGCCTTGGGCGTCGTGACGTCATTACTGGCGTGGCGGCCATATAGCAAGTTGAACGAGGAGAAGCAGCAGAGTTGGGATAAAGAAAAGAAAAAAAGATGTTAAAATCCCTAAAAGGTTGTGGAATTTACCGGGATATGTTAAATAGGGAAGCCAGTGACCGGTATGTGGACTAAACCGGCACTTTTAACGGTTTGGATCCATATGAAATTTCCAACAAAGAGTCGGCAAACAGTGGGAACACAGTAATCCGGACAGATAGTAACGTTAGCGTTAGCTGTCAACCCTCACGTTTTTTTCCGGGTTTCTCACCTACTTGAGCTCTTTTCCCGCTGTCTTCCCATTTTAGTATTTTCCTGTAAAATATCCCGTATTTTAATATTCTCATAACATTTACATTAGCCCTTTAATTGGACCTGTCAGTCTCCGTTGTCCCGTTGCTACCCTCTTGCTTTAAGCATCGCTTTGCTTACTAACTTAAGTTTTGCTTAAAACAGCTAACGTTACTATCTACACTTTTGAAACACATAGTTAAAAGTATGTTACATGTGTGAATGGTTGTTGTTAGCACTATAACGTTAACTGTTACTAAACTAGCAGCTAGGTGGAGTGCAGTTTAGCTACCTTTGTCCGGATTAAGTTACTGTGCTCCCACTGTTTGTTGGAAATTTCAAATGGATTCAACCCGTTAAATGTGCCGTTTTATCCACATACCTGTCCCTGGTTTCCTAATTAAACGTATCCCGGTAAATTTCGCATCCTTTCAGGGATTTTAACATCTTTTTTTTTTGTCTCCCACCTCAACAGCTTCTCCTTGTTCGACTTGCTGTGTTTACATTTCCAAAGCTGTCAACATGGCCGCCACGTCCCAGAATGCAGGGCGATTAATGGTCTCGCGAAGTTTAACACCAAAAGCTGCTCTTTACTCAAAATAAACTTGCATTCTAAACTATTTAGAACAATATAAGGCTGTATCAAAAGGTAGCTTCGCGTCTGCTGCCGTGTTGAATCCATGGATATGATAACTGCTTCGGTCAGGTGTGTCGCATAGATGTCGTCATCGTCGTGCTGCTCCCTCCCCGTTCTGTGATTGGTTCCCTAGATGAGGTCTCCAGTCTGCCTTTCAGCGTGAATAAAATCGCGCTGCTTTTTTTCTGTGCTAAAAGCTGAAATGGAACAATATATTTCTACTATTTCTTCTATGCAAAACAAAAAAGCTGTTAAAACTGTGGTTATTTGTTCTACTTTTAATGTTTTTATGAGATTAATTGTGTTTTTTTTCTTTTATTACTTTAACTGTACTGTTGATTATTTTTCGATACTTTTTATTATTTATTTTATTTTTTGCTACTTTGATTGTAATGCTCTTTACTTTTAATTAAAAAAAAAAAAAAATAAATAAATAAATAAATAAAATCGCGCTGCGGGAAGGCAGCATGGGGAAACCCAGACTATCTAATGTGATGATTTATTATCAATGTTGGAAACAGTTGTGCTGCTTAATTTTTTTCTTTTATAACCTGAGATACTATTTTCAGGATTCTTTGATTAATAAAAAGTTTAGAAGAACCTTATTCAAAATATTTTGTATCAAACAAAGTATGGTTTACAAACTGTTTCCAACACTGATAATAACTGTATCAAACCATCATATTACAATGATTTCTGCAGGATCATGTGACACAGAAGACTGGAGTAATGATGCTGAAAATTCATCTTTGATGACAGGAATAAATTACATTTTACGATATAGCCTAATCACATAGAAAGAACCCGTTATTTAAATGTTAATAATTTTTCACAATTATACTGTTTGTTTGTTGTTGTTTTTTTGATCAAATAAATGGCTTGTTGAGCAGAAGAGACTTCTTTTAAAACCATTAAAAATAGTAATGTTTCCAAACTTTTGACCGTATTAGACAGCTGTGATTGCTGAATGCATCCAGTAGGTGTCAGTGTAAACTCTTCCTCCTGCTGTGTTTACTGTCTGGCAGCCGAAGTGAGGTGAGATAAAAGAGTGTAAGTAATGCGCGATTACTGTACCACTGACTGCTTGAACACACACATTTAAGCTAAACCTGCTCGTGACAGAACCTATGGTATTTAATCAAACCTTAAATACGTGCCAAACCGTGGAGAATGCATGTATCAGAGAGAGTAAAAGCTGTAAGTGAATGAGGTGAGGAAGGAGAAGCTGAAGAGGATCGGAGAGTTTCTTCATTCTGCGGGGAATCGAGAATCATTAAAACCAGCAGGAGTGGAAAACTGAATTCAACAGAGCTGGGAAAGATATAGCCTGAGGAACATGTATCATTAATTTTAGTAAGAAATGTTCTCAAAGATTTCAATATGTGCACTCACAAAAGTGTCATATTTAATACTAACATGCACCATATATTCTTTGAAGGGCCTTAAACCTCACATATTTGTCAATTAACCAATAATAACCAGTTGTGTGTGTCTGTGTGTGTGTAATCTTTGTTTCATAGCTTTGACCTTTGTTATGAGAAATCTATTTCAATATGTCTGCTTTCTATAAATACAGGACACACACACACACGGCTGTCAGTCTGGGTCTGGATGATATCTGCCCATGCTAGAATGTCTCCTGAGGTTAGGTTATTACAGCATTGCAAAATACAACTTCACACACTGTCAATGCCAAGTGAAATCACACCACAAACAGACACATATGCTGTTAAAGCCATCAGAGTTGTGATGTGTGTGTGTTCCCTGAGGGCATGGACATAAACACACACACACAGACTGTCTCAGGGCTCTACAGGGAGCTCTGTGTAGCCATATGAATCTGAGGAAATCACATTACTCCAAAGTCATCGAGTGTAAGTGTGTGTGTATTCAGTGCAGCACTTATGGCCTGAAGCCACACAAATGAATTACATTTTACAAACAATATCAGAAGAGCAGAATGGTACTTGCTTAGTGAATGAGTGAACAGTACATGATCACATGTCTGTCTTACAGTAAAATTGTGATTGTGTGTGTGTGCTCGTGCGTCTTCCTTTAATTCTGTTTGACAAGTGGCAGTAAAATAAGATGGTAAATCAAAGCAGTAAAGCAATCGCTCAATGTGTGATCACTCCCATAGGTGTCTGCTCACACATAAAACACAATCTCATCTTGTAAACACCATTAGTACCTCTGTTTCTCCCACATGACACTCACTGTGCAGTGCACGGCTCAGAAACACACACATATAACCATCATCACTGCTTTTCCACACATCAGTCAATTTACAACACTGTATATATGAAAGGAAATGTGTGCGGGGTCAAATGCCCTGGAGAATCACTACACTCTTAGAAGAAAAGGTTCTATATAGAACCGTAAAAAGGTTCTATCAGCACTATGTATTTGGAACCCCTAAAAGGTTCTATACACTCTTAAAAAGGGGTTCTATATAGAACCCACTTGGCCAATAGAACTTTTCACCAAAAAAAATGGTTCTATATAGAACCATTTTATATGAAGCGGGGGATGGAATCATTTCTTCTAAGAGTGTAGAACACCCTATGAAGGGCCCTCGAATATCCGTTTAAACAACTTCGGTTTATAATTCAAGTGCATCAAAGTCTTTCCTTCATTATAAATGAACTGAACAACTGGCAGTCTTCAGAGTTCCTTCAGAAAGTAAGGATTGATTTAGTACGTTCTGTCTAGAGGTTATTGAGCTGGTCAAGAAATCAGCGGTGACAGATAATTCTTCTAAAACCTTTTCATTTGAACATTCACTGATGAATCTGTGATTGAAATGCTGCAATTAATACAGATTCTTTGATTTAAATGAACACACACACAAAAATCTCTCAGAAAACGGTAAATTGCACATATAATTAGAAAGAAATGGCATGTAAAAAAATAATTTATGTAATGCACCCTATGCACACATGTTCATACCTTTAATGAGTGTTCCAGTCACCAGTCTGCTCACAGACAGAGCAAACTTCACTAGCCCGTGTTTGCAGCGTCTGGCACAGCCGGACATCCTCACAGCTAATGTTAAATTCAAAACTAGTTCAATGTTCAGCTCAAGAAGAAATCGGAAATCAGAAAGGAGATGCGAAATTCAGGACCTGCAAAGTTAAATCCACACAAACTGGACTGAGAAGTGTCAAGTGTGTGTTTGTCTACAGTGTGAAATCCTCCACCTCTTCTCTGTTCTTTCTCCAGATGAAGGACGCACTCAAAGCAATGAAGAGACAAAAAAAAAGTCCAACTTTTTAGACGAAAAAAAAACATCAACTTGAAAAAATGAAAAAAGGACAGGAAAGAATGAACAAGTCCCTTAATGAAAGAGTCCCTCTGATGAAGAGTGATGATCAACTGCAAACTGACGCAAAGCACGATTTCATTCGCTTTTATTCCCACCCTCCCTCTCTATCTCTCTCTCTCACACACACACACACACCCTCCCTCTCTCTCTGTGTGCTGCAGAGCACCGTTTCACTTCCAGCTCTGTAATGTGGACGTTTCCTCCCGGGTTAATAAGGTTCGATATTACAGATGTGCCTGCATCTTCTCCTTCCTCTCTATTGCATTCTCTGCCATTCTCTTTTCTGTCTTTGAGAAGGTTTTGCATGGATGGAGGACATCACTGCGGTTAGTGATGAGAAGCACTGAAATGATACACTCTGTTCTGCACTGTATGGTAATAAGTAAACGATTGGTTCAGAGAAACCCTCAAAATCCCAAATTCACTAAAATGACAATATATTATTGTGCTATAGCTTTGTTATTATATGCTAAATTGTTTATAAATTCATCTAAATGTGTCTATAAATTCATATTGTGTTTTTTTTCTATATTTTATTACTGCCTATTTTGTATTGTGTTCCATTTTAATGCCTTTATCCTCATGTATGTCTGTACTTTATCAGCACTTGAAGCTCCTGTCACCAAGACAAATTGCTTGTGTGTGTAAACCTATTTGCCATTAAAGGCGCAGTAAGCAATTTATGAGAAACGCCGTTGATATTTTAAAATGACCAACACATGATCACGGCCTTGATCACACACAACATAAAAATGGCTGAAGACCAAATTCAAACTTCGAATATTGTGAAAAGGTTTTCATAGCTGTATAATCATCAAAATTATAACAAATAAAGGCTTGAGATATCTCATTTTGCATGTAATGAGTCTATATAATATAGTAGTTTCAACTTTTAAGTTGAATTACTGAAATAAATGAACTTTTGCATGATATTCGATGATTTTTCGAGTTTCACCTGTAGATGGACTCAAATAATAAAAATATTTTCAAGATTTGTTATCACAACATATTTTCTTTTGCCAAATCAACTTTATAATAATTTTATTTAGTTGCTATAACTTATTATTTTGAGTTTCTGGTGGTTAAATTCATCTACTTTATTGTATTAACTCACTTTTTCCAGTTCAATCAACTTAAAATTTTAAGGCAACCCAGGTTACTTACTTTTTTAAGTTAAACCAACAATATTTTTTACAGTGTAGTAATCACAACATGTTTTCTTTTGTCAAATCAACTTAAATAATTTATTTAGTTCAGATAACATATAATTCTGAGTTTCTGATGGTTAAATTAATTTCCTTCATTGTATTAACTCACTTTTTCCAGTTCAATGAACTTAAATTTTTAAAGCAACCAGGTTACTTACTTTTTTTAAGTTAAACCATCAATATTTTTTTACAGTGTTAAAATATCAAGTAAATAAAAAAGTATTTCTACACCACGATACAAAATTGCGTAAGTCACTCGTCATATCCATAAATAGGGAAAAGTTTCTCCGGCTGATTTGACGAATGTCGAAGTGGCAGAGTTTAGTCACATCAAGCGAAACGTTGACACAGAGCAGCTAAATCTCGACCCTCCAAAGAATCACCTGTTTTTAATAAAACGCCGAACTGAGGAGAGTCTTCTGGCAAAAATATATATTTTCAAGATTTGTTATCACAACATATTTTCTTTTGTCAAATCAACTTAAATAATTTATTTAGTTGAGATGACTTATTATTTTGAGTTTCTGATGGTTAAATTAATCTCCTTCATTGTATTAACTCACTTTTTCCAATTCAATCAACTTAAGATTTTGAGGCAGCCAGGTTACTTACTTTTTTTAAGTTAAACCAACAATATTTTTTACAGTGTATAATGTTAATGTAAACATGCAGCAAATATAAAGTGTGGGTTTTTGTTAATAGTGTAAGTTATTATTTATTTATTTAACCTAAAAAACATATAAATGTTTTAAAACTGGAACGATACTGGCAGACTGATATGTGTAGCACCGTGTGATTTTAGCTTGTTATTCCTCATTTGTAAGTCACTTTGGATAAAAGTATCTGCTAAATGAATAATGGAAATGTAGTCAGGCTCTGCTCATTTACAGTATCTGTTGATATGGTCTAGTTTGTCTTGGCTTTAGTACACAGCGAGAACCACTAAGATTCCCAGGACAAACCAAGACTTTCCAGTCGCTGGATGTTAGGATGCAAATCAGATCATAATTGCAGATCAGAATCTCAGAGGATCTGTAACACAAAGCTTTAGTGTCATATTAGCCATCCTAAATAGTATACAGGATTATAGTGTGCCAAAGGTGTCCATTGGTGTAATATTTCCAGTGGGTTCTCAAAGGGTGCATTTGATTTTGGGCTCTAAAAAGCCCTTCAACCCCTCAAAAGGAGAGTCAATCTAGCAAGTTTTTTTTTTTTTTTTTTTTTTTTTTAGGAAAATGGCAAACAATGTGAGACTGGAGCCGTCACAACAGTTTTTTAATGTGTGAACCTTAAAAAAAATAACTGTTAGTGCTTAAAGGTTGCTCATTCAGTTCTCAGTTTAATTTCATTTCGACATCTGAAAATAAAAACACACCAAGATGAGTTAATTGCTGACATACAGTGTATTGAGATCTTGTTTGTTCGCAAATGTTTGCTTCAAAATCAAAATATCTCGTAAATAATAAATAATAATAAGTAAATCGTTTTTTACTTATGAGAGCCCAGCTCAGCGATGTCTCAGTTTGCTCTTCACTGTCGGCCATTTACACGACACGGGAATTCGTACGAATTTTACGAGGTGGCTAATCCGTAACAATTCGTACGACCTCACTCGTACGAATTAATACGATTTTGCTAAATCGTACATATTTTACGAATTAGCCAATAGGCTTTATGCCGTGCGTCACGTGACCAAACCGGAAAACGGGTCTCATCGCATCCGCTTGTCAGAGAAAGTGTTAATGGCCGTAAGAACTGACTACGATATCTATGGATATTTAAGGTAATCAGCTAACCTACCTTCACTTTGTTATTGCCGTTTTATTACGTTTAAATATCTAAACGTTACTGTGAAGAATAAAAAATATAAAACGTTTAAATATCAATCTGCACATGTGAGGGATATTGGTTATGCTAATCTTTGTTCGCTCCTTTTAAGTTATCTTGAGTAAAACCGCAAAAAATTTCATGAAGCACATACAAAAGACCTGGACCGGAAGCGATGCGACCTGTTTTACAGAGAATGCGGAAGTAAGTTGTGCATAAAGCCTATTCGTATGAATTCGTACGAATGACCTACCCCTGACCCCGCCCCTAAACATAACAGTCACGTGGGTTTAGACAAATCGTATGAATTCCTACGAGTGAGGTCGTATGAATTAGCCACTTTTGAATCACTCGTACGAATTCGTACGAATTGGTCGTGAGATAGAGTAGCTAAAAACAGAAAACCTTTACTAGTTTTAACCCTTAGTTGCATTGCTGTCTATAAAAGAGACCTGTGTTTTAATTAGATGCTTCCAAATGCATTTATTTTGATATAACTCCAACAGTCTTTGAGACGGTTTGCTATGCTATTGCTTATACAGAAATATTATACGGTATGAGAGAGTTTCATGCATGCCGATAATTTATTTCCCTCTGTATTCTTGCTGGCGATTAATGGAAGGAAGCATTAATGCATAATGTGAGAAAATGTATTTTATAAAACCTTTCAGTGTGTTTTCTCTCTCTCTCTCTCTCTTGACCCAGCATAATCTTGCTGAGCCCACACATATATTCAGGACTGTTTATCTATGAGTCCTTTAATAGAAAAACGAACCCCTCTGTTCCCACAAGCAAAGAGACTCATCATGGAGGAAGTGCCGAGACGGAGAGGAAGTTATTAAACGTGGATGAAAGGCAGAAAGAAAGAGAGCGGATGGGGGAGAGAGAGGAGTGAGCGAGCGATGTGTCTGACTGAAGGAAACTTGGCCCGTTTAGCGACGCTGCTTTCTGCTTTATGGCTGTCCAAATGTTTGGTGCAGTGGAACAGTTTGTGTTATCCGTCGCTGGAGGAATAAACCATGGCCATCGCTATTGAAACCGGACCGTGTTACAGTAACGCAACATGAGCCTACAATAGGCCTATACATCTTAATATGCTTGCTTTGGCCCTGTTTACACCCGGTATTATGTGTTTTGGCTGATCCCTATGCTAAATACAGGTGTAAAACATTTTGAGCTTGTCCACTTTCGACCACCTGGGAAGAGTTGAAGGCATATGTGCAAAAAATATTTTCAAGATTTGTTATCACAACATATTTTCTTTTGTCAAATTAACTTTATAATAATTTATTTAGTTGAGATAACTTATTATTTTGAGTTTCTGATGGTTAAATTAATCTCCTTTATTGTATTAACTCACTTTTTCCAGTTCAATCAACTTAACATTTTAAGGCAACCCAGGTTACTTACTTTTTTAAGTTAAACCAACAATATTTTTTTTACAGTGTAGTAATCACAACATGTTTTCTTTTGTCAAATCAACTTAAATAATTTATTTAGTTCAGATAACATATAATTCTGAGTTTCTGATGGTTAAATTAATTTCCTTCATTGTATTAACTCACTTTTTCCAGTTCAATGAACTTCAAATTTTAAGGCAACCAGGTTACTTTTTTTAAGTTAAACCATCAATATTTTTTTTTGCCGTGTGTGTGCGTAAAGTGCGTATTTGCTGGTGTCTCAGAGAAAGAGAGAGAATCAACAGGGTTTCAAAAACATTTTTTTTTCTGAGACCTTTATGGGATCTACCGCATTTTGTTAGGGCAATATCTATATAGTAAATATATTAACAGTAAAATGACTGACTTAAACAATATTAAAACCTAAACAACAAAGGAGTAGTTCACTTTTAAAAAAACTTTTGCTGATAATTTACTCACCCCCATGTCATCCAAGATGTCCACGTCTATCTTTCTTCAGTCGAAAAGAAATTAAGGTTTTTCAATGAAAACATTCCAGGATTTTTCTCCATATAATGGACTTCAATGGGGTCCAAACGGTTCAAGGTCCAAATGAGAGTTTCAGTGCAGCTTCAAAGGGCTTTAAACGACACCAGACGATGAATAAGGGTCTTATACCATAAATTCACAAATCATGAAGAAGTCTATGAAGAAAATTTGTTTGCAACATAGCGCACTGCGGATTTATTAAATTTTAATATCAAACCTCACACTATATATCAGTAGAAATGCATTGTTGAAATCTGTGCTAAAAAGAGAGAAAAATGCTGTTGTCTTCCCTTTTCCCACATAGGTACGACAATCATCACCCATAATGCACTGGGCATGTCGCCGTTCAATGCAGCTCAGAATTTTGCGTCATCCAGCGAACTTTTGCTGACAAATAAATGTGAATTTATTGGTGGAACGAGTAAACATTTATCAATGGCGCAAAAATACACTATAATGGTTTATTATTTCAAGTCTCCTTCACTGTAAATCTGTGGGTTTTATTCACCTGTGCTGTAAATACAAACAGGCTGATCAAACAAAAGACTAGATATAAGCCTTTCTACTTCTACTTTACACTTAAACTGAGTAATTCCGGGTGAATTGTTTCTACAATAGTCAGTTTTATCATCCAGCAGGTGATAAAAAAAATTAACAAGCATGAATAATTATTTGAGGAAAATCCAGTGAAAAAGACGAGCTGTTTTCATATAAACCTTCCTGTTTGCATTAAAAAAAACAATGGAGAGATTGATTGAGGAGCATTATGAGATTTGCATAAAGACGCCGATATACCTGTGAGATTTGGTGGAATGAGTTTGTTTACGCTGTAATGGATGGAAAGGGAACGTGTGAAGAACGAATCTGCTCATCACCCGAGTGATTAAAACAAAGATTAAACGTGAAAAATGAGGAAGATTCAGTAGAAAAAGAGGAATGTGTGTGCGTAAGGGGGAAGTGTGAGACCGATTTTAACAAGCCTCTAAATTTACCAGCGGTCTCTGAGACAGAAGACAAAACGCCTGCAGGGAGAAGACGAGAGAAACAAAGCAATCAGATCACTCACAGAGAGAAGAGAAGAGATGAAATGATACGAGAAAGAGGAGTAGATTCATTCATTCAAGTCTCAAGAGCTCTATACGGACAATGTGAATGCAAATAATAAACAGCAACTTACCATGCAATCATAAAGCTAGGACGGCAAAATAAATGGGTATAATGAAAGAGAAAACACTATTTTATATGCGTTTATGCTGGTTTTTATGCAATTACAAAACTACAAAAGTTTTCATATTTGGTATATAGAAAAAAAATGTGCATTTGGTGGGGCTTTTCAGTTGATTTAACTTAGTTTTTATTAACTTTTTAAGTTGTATTAGGGGTATAGTGTATTAACTTTGTCTCTGATTTTTTTCCTGAAATAAACACACAAATGAGTCAATCCTGGAGTTTAATCAAACAATGCAAGTAAGCCTTCAATGGACCTGAACCACAATTTTAACTGCATTAATCCAACTAAAATGCATTTTTTTAGTTTGATTTACCAGAGTATATCATAATAAAGAGCCAAATTGAGATGCTTGTTTGCCCGTTGACTAAAACTTTACAATAGAAAAAATACGACAATCTTTCAATCTTTGTTGTTGTTGTTTTAAAAAGACACAAATGAATCAATATTATATCTCAGGAGATCATCTGAGATTTTACATTTATGATTTTTCTTCTCTACAGGATGACACTGAAGACAGTCTTCATCTCTCTCTCTCATACACACACACACACACACATAAACGGCCACATAAGGGCCTTAGAAACAGCTGCTACCCTTGGAAACATCAGAACGTCTGGGACTCACAGCACACTCACTCTCTCTCTCTCTCTCTCTCTCTCTCTCTCCCCTTTAGTGGATAACTGATTTGCTTTCATTTAACACGTAAATGAACATGCTAAGCAGGCAGGCGAGGAGAGAGGCTGGGTATATGTGATCTGCTCTTCTGGCAATGTATTGCTCACTGCAATTAAATTGCATGCACTATGAATCATAATGCATGCAATGAGTGAGCGAGTGTCTGAGTGAGGTGAGTGAGTGAGTCAGTGAGCGAGTGAGTCAGTGAGTGAGTAAGTGAGTGTCTGAGTGAGTCAGTGAGTGAGTGAGTGAGTCAGTGAGTGAGTGAGTGAGCGAGTGAGTCAGTGAGTGAGCGAGTGAGTGATTCAGTGAGTGAGTGAGTGAGTCAGTGAATGTCTGAGTGAGTCAGTGAGTGAGTGAGTCAGTCAGTGAGTGAGTAAGTGAGTGTCTGAGTGAGTCAGTGAGTGAGTGAGTGAGTGAGTGAGCGAGTGAGTCAGTGAGTGATTCAGTGAGTGAGTCAGTGAGTGTCTGAGTGAGTGAGTGAGTGAGTAAGTGAGTGAGCGAGTGAGTGATTCAGTGAGTGAGTGAGTGAGTGAGTCAGTGAGTGAGTGAGTGAGTGAGTCAGTGAGTGAGCGAGTGAGTCAGTGAGTGAGCGAGTGAGTGATTCAGTGAGTGAGTGAGTCAGTGAGTGTCTGAGTGAGTCAGTGAGTGAGTGAGTGAGTCAGCGAGTGAGTAAGTGAGTGTCTGAGTGAGTCAGTGAGTGAGTGAGTGAGTCAGTGAGTGAGTGAGTGAGTGAGTCAGTGAGTGAGCGAGTGAGTGATTCAGTGAGTGAGTGAGTGAGTCAGTGAATGTCTGAGTGAGTCAGTGAGTGAGTGAGTGAGTCAGTGAGTCAGTCAGTGAGTGAGTAAGTGAGTGTCTGAGTGAGTCAGTGAGTGAGTGAGTGAGTGAGCGAGTGAGTCAGTGAGTGATTCAGTGAGTGAGTGAGTGAGTGAGTCAGTGAGTGTCTGAGTGAGTCAGTGAGTGAGTGAGTGAGTGAGTGAGTAAGTCAGTGAGTGAGTGAGTGAGTCAGTGAGTGAGCGAGTGAGTCAGTGAGTGAGCGAGTGAGTGATTCAGTGAGTGAGTGAGTCAGTGAGTGTCTGAGTGAGTCAGTGAGTGAGTGAGTGAGTGAGTCAGCGAGTGAGTGATTCAGTGAGTGAGTGAGTGAGTCAGTGAGTGAGTGAGTCAGTGAGTGAGTGAGTCAGTGAGTGAGCGAGTGATTCAGTGAGTGAGTGAGTGAGTCAGTGAGTGAGTGAGTGAGTCAGTGAGTGAGTGAGTGAGTCAGTGAGTGAGTCAGTGAGTGAGTGAGTCAGTGAGTGAGTGAGTGAGTGAGTGAGTGAGTCAGTGAGTGAGTGAGTCAGTGAGTGAGTGAGTCAGTGAGTGAGTGAGTGAGTCAGTGAGTGAGAGATTGAGTGAGTGAGTCAGTGAGTGAGTGAGTGAGTGAGTGTCTGAGTCAGTGAGTGAGTGAGTGAGTCAGTGAGTGAGTGAGTGTGTGAGTGTGTTAAATTTTAAGGCTTCGCTTTTTTGACCAGGAGGAAGCTAAGTGTAACCCTAAACAAAGAAGCCCACAGGGTTAATTGAGATCAATAGATCGTTGCAGGAGATCAGAGAGATTTTGATTCAGTTCTGGCTGCTTTAATAGGATGGAAGATTGTTGGTGAGAATGTCAATATAAACAGGTTGCAATCATTATTGTGTTTAATGATCCCTCAATAATCAGATGACTATGCATGCAGTGAAAAAACACATCAGTGATTTTAGTTGTATTTACAGTAACTTACTGGCTATTTGTTGCCAGTAAGTTACTGTGAATATGTTTTACAGTAAGGGTACTGTACTTCCATTTGCAGTATTTTATGTAATAAAAAGAAAATTCGGCAATCATTTATTCACCCTGAAGTCAGTCAGTGAGTGAGTAAGTGAGTGTCTGAGTGAGTCAGTGAGTGAGTGAGTGAGTGAGTGAGCGAGTGAGTCAGTGAGTGATTCAGTGAGTGAGTCAGTGAGTGTCTGAGTGAGTGAGTGAGTGAGTAAGTGAGTGAGCGAGTGAGTGATTCAGTGAGTGAGTGAGTGAGTCAGTGAGTGAGTGAGTGAGTCAGTGAGTGAGCGAGTGAGTCAGTGAGTGAGCGAGTGAGTGATTCAGTGAGTGAGTGAGTCAGTGAGTGTCTGAGTGAGTCAGTGAGTGAGTGAGTGAGTCAGCGAGTGAGTAAGTGAGTGTCTGAGTGAGTCAGTGAGTGAGTGAGTGAGTCAGTGAGTGAGTGAGTGAGTGAGTCAGTGAGTGAGCGAGTGAGTGATTCAGTGAGTGAGTGAGTGAGTCAGTGAATGTCTGAGTGAGTCAGTGAGTGAGTGAGTGAGTCAGTGAGTCAGTCAGTGAGTGAGTAAGTGAGTGTCTGAGTGAGTCAGTGAGTGAGTGAGTGAGTGAGCGAGTGAGTCAGTGAGTGATTCAGTGAGTGAGTGAGTGAGTGAGTCAGTGAGTGTCTGAGTGAGTCAGTGAGTGAGTGAGTGAGTGAGTGAGTAAGTCAGTGAGTGAGTGAGTGAGTCAGTGAGTGAGCGAGTGAGTCAGTGAGTGAGCGAGTGAGTGATTCAGTGAGTGAGTGAGTCAGTGAGTGTCTGAGTGAGTCAGTGAGTGAGTGAGTGAGTGAGTCAGCGAGTGAGTGATTCAGTGAGTGAGTGAGTGAGTCAGTGAGTGAGTGAGTCAGTGAGTGAGTGAGTCAGTGAGTGAGCGAGTGATTCAGTGAGTGAGTGAGTGAGTCAGTGAGTGAGTGAGTGAGTGAGTGAGTGAGTGAGTGAGTGAGTCAGTGAGTGAGTCAGTGAGTGAGTGAGTCAGTGAGTGAGTGAGTGAGTGAGTGAGTGAGTCAGTGAGTGAGTGAGTCAGTGAGTGAGTGAGTCAGTGAGTGAGTGAGTGAGTCAGTGAGTGAGAGATTGAGTGAGTGAGTCAGTGAGTGAGTGAGTGAGTGAGTGTCTGAGTCAGTGAGTGAGTGAGTGAGTCAGTGAGTGAGTGAGTGTGTGAGTGTGTTAAATTTTAAGGCTTCGCTTTTTTGACCAGGAGGAAGCTAAGTGTAACCCTAAACAAAGAAGCCCACAGGGTTAATTGAGATCAATAGATCGTTGCAGGAGATCAGAGAGATTTTGATTCAGTTCTGGCTGCTTTAATAGGATGGAAGATTGTTGGTGAGAATGTCAATATAAACAGGTTGCAATCATTATTGTGTTTAATGATCCCTCAATAATCAGATGACTATGCATGCAGTGAAAAAACACATCAGTGATTTTAGTTGTATTTACAGTAACTTACTGGCTATTTGTTGCCAGTAAGTTACTGTGAATATGTTTTACAGTAAGGGTACTGTACTTCCATTTGCAGTATTTTATGTAATAAAAAGAAAATTCGGCAATCATTTATTCACCCTGAAGTTCTTCCAAACCTGTATGAATTTGTTTCTTCTGCTGAACACAAAAGAAGATATTTTGAAGAATGTTAGTAACCAGACATGTGAACTATTCTGTCAAATATCATATCTTGTGTTCAGTAGAAGAAGAAAATTCATTCAGGTTTGAAAAATCTTGGGGATGAATATTAAATTATGACAGATTTTTCATTTTTGTGTGAACTATCCCTTTAATAAATTGTTACACTAACAATAATGAAAGGAAACATCTTAATTTAATGCTATTTAGCATTTCAAATAGTGAGTGCATTAACGTCCCACATTGCCACAAACACATGACAAAATGAATACAGGAGGGTGACGTTCGACAAATTAAAAAGACAAATTACATTTTTAAACATGCAAACAATGCAAGTTATGGTAATAGGGCCCCTGAATGTCTTACAACACATTTTCTCGGGTCGAACGTGTAAAAGATTTCTATTCTGAGACACAATGAGAGAAACAGACTCATAACAGAAAATGTGTGAATAGACGGAGAAAAGAAACCCACTGAACTGTGATTCTCAAGGGATCGGTAAGCAACATTTGGCACTGTCGTTTAAAGCCGTCTAACTAATGCGCGCACACACACACACACATCAGCAGTGGTGTACGCGGAGTCTTCTTTGCGTAAACAGCCATGGAAGCGCTGAAGAACTGTCACACACACTGAAGTGAATGAGGAGATCGTGCAGTAAAACACCTGCTTTAAAGCGGTCCCTAGACACACACATCTCGTACGCAACAGCTGTGTGTGAGCAAAGCATGATTATTAAACACACGGGACTTTGTCAGCATGTCAAATGAAATAAGGAAGAAAACCTCGGATGTCTTCGGATCTCCAGCAGTGATTTCAGGTCTGAGGGTTTGTTTGTTTGTTTGTTTGTTTGTTTTCCTGCTGTCCACTGTTTTTCTATGGGAAGCATGACAGATGTATTTGACCGTCACATATTGCTTTTGCAGCTAGTTGTGCACAAATATGAAAATGACCTCATAATGTACTCCCCCTCAAGCCTTTGTTCTCTCAGTAAAACACAAACGCAGAGTTAGACTATATTAGAAATATAGTGGCTCTTCCCAGCTTTGCATGATTAAATTGTGTCTGAGTTTTTGTAAATATGACGTGTCTGTGTTTGTATCTCAGTCTCATCTGTAACTCTATCATGTGCATCTATCCCGGAAATATGCCTTTCCCTATTTCCCCTCATTAGTTTAAATGTTAAGCAGGATCTGGTATGGGATGCCACGCTCTCGTCTTAAATCATCTCGTCTGAGTGCATAAAGATGCGGCCTGAACTGAATCACAATGAAGACACATGCAGCATATATTTATTAGTGTAGTAGGCTATGGCTAATAAAAGGGTTAGTGATCTGAACAAACACTATTACACTTCAGCTTTTAGGCTAGTAATTCACAGACGAATCGAAAAGCGGCTATTTGAAAAATGCTGGGTTGTTTCAACCCATGGTTGGGTCAAATATGGACGAGTTGAAAAACAACCCAGCATTTTTAGAGAGTAAAGCAATCAAACATCTAGAAATCTATAGGTGATGGCAAGTTTTGTACAACTTTGTACATCTTTTGGGAGAATATTTTGTTTTCCCTTCAATGTTCAGTCAATGGAAAATAAAGAGCTTCTGCTGATCGGAGCGACATATTTAGTGCCGCAAGATCATTAATTTGTTTTCCAATAATGTTCAGTCAACTGTTCATCACAGTCTGTGTGTGTGTATGTGTGTGTTTCACTTATTTTCTCTCACACACATTCAGCATCACACAGAATGAACTGGTCCTGCCGCAGTGTTTTTGCTGAGGTGTGTAGTTTAGACGTTAACACACACCTCCCCCCAAAACAGCAATAAAAGACAGCAATAAACCAGTGAACGCTGCTGGATCTGCCTGCGCCAAGGCTAATACACCATGTGTGTGTGAGGCAGTAAACAACACAATTTGATTTCCAAGCTGTGTGGAGTGCTAACTCTGAATTTATAGTCATCATAGTGCCAGTCCGATTTTAATATGAGTTGTAACACTAGTCTTCAATTAAACGTCTGCTATACTGCACACACAGGGGATGAGTGTTTACAGTAACTGCACAATTAACCCTGATGAACTTAATAGAAGACCTCGACGGCCTCTTGAGAAAATATGGGGAGATTTGCTGCCATCTACTGGTGTTTAACAGATTACAGAGGGACGTAGTCAATAGTGTCCCAAATGAAGCACTAGCCTAATGTCCTCAACCGTGTAGTGCATGTTGAATACATGAAGTGTCCAACATTTCACAATTAATTGCATCATTCAGGTATTTCAAATGCACTTTTTCTGTTTGGAAACACACTACTCACACTATTTATTCAAAAATGCCGAACCGAACCGCTAGATGTCGCTAAAAATACACTCTGCACCTTTACTCTTTGGACTCAGTGAAACCGTGCAGAAACACTTTACTTATTTACTTTTTATTAAGTACCGGTAGGCTACTTTTGACAAGACTACTTCACTGAGGTAAAGGGATAAGCAATACATTACACTCTTTTCTTTTTTGATACCTGATTTAGGCTTCATTTTTTGTAGTGCGAGGTTCCTTTCCTGGGCGACAAGACCAAACCATTCCTGCTTTTGAAAGGGGGATCGCTAACATAAGAGGGCACTTATGCTAGGCACATTTCTGTTTTACGGATGGAAAAATGAGTCTTGGAGAATTTATATTCAGAACGATACCTTATTATTATAACTATGAGATTTTGTCATTTTAATATTGTGAATTATCAATATATATATTTGTGCCCCTCCCCCCCGTTACTCAGTTCCACCTATTACCCCCTGTCCGACCGTGTCCGACGCCCCCTAATGACAAATAAGATTGAAAATACAATTTCTTTTAAGTAAAATATCCATATTCATGTTTTTTTTTTAAATAAATAATATTTTCACTAAACGGTGGACATTGTTATTTGAGTAATAGCCTATAGCTACTATTATAATTTTATTAATAATTTACTAATATTAATGTTTTTTTTTTTTTTCATTTTTATTTTACTTGGAGTTTTAGTAAGTTGGTTTTTGTAACATTTATTGATTTTAAATATGTCTATATAGTTTTTTTAAACATTTTTATTTAATTTTTTTTGTTTGTTATTTTAGAACAACTACCCCGACCTTAACATGTCAGAAAATTCAAATCCATATATATTTTTTATTATGCTTTGTGACGTCACTTTAAGTGGCTAACAATCAGTCCTTGTTTACAATAGAATAATTTAAATCCAAATTATTCAATAAAATAATAAGAGAAAAAGGAACCGAAATAGAAAGAAATGAACACATAAACGCAGTGCACTGTCAGTCGGTCTGATATACTGAAATAATTTTCCGTTGTGAATCATTAGCCCGTTCCTCAGCTGTTTGTTTAACACGTACAGTGGTTTAAATAGCACATTTAGGAATGGGATAATCTGTTCAAATCCCACAGACTATGATCAACATCACACCACAGTCCAGCACTGAGAGTCCAGCACAGACCATACTGAACTATGAGCTCGTGTTTACACCGTGATTGTTGGACCCATAATAAATATAAAGACTGTAAACTAGACTAACATCAGTACTTAACTGCCATATGAGCAAATACAATGGGATAATACACATAACACAACACATACAGTCGTGCTCAGAATTAATGGGACCCCTGGTAAATATGATGAAAACTGGCTGTAAAAAATAATTCTGCATTGTTTATCCTTTTGATCTTCCATTCAAAAAATTGGCAAAATTCTAACCTTTCATTGAAGCAAAAGAATTGAAAGTGGGGGTAAATCACACTATGAAATAAATGTTTTTCTCCAAAACACTCTGGCCATAATTGTTGGCACCCTGTTATTAAAAACTTTTTGCAACCTCAGATCTGTAAACTTTTGCCAAGATAACAGATGGCAGAAGCTTCATTTTGTGCTCCGTAACAAGTTTTTGTGTTGATTTTTTGTTTTGGATCGTTGTCCTGATGGAAGATCCAACCACGGCCCATTTTAAGATTTCTAGCAGAAGGCGTCAGGTTTTTATTTTTTATCTTTTTGTATTTGATAGAATCTATAATACCATGTATCTGAACACGATGTCCAGGACCTCCAGCAAATAAATAGGCCCACAACATACAAGATCCAGCAGTATATTTAACCGTAGGCATGGGGTACTCTTCATCCCTGTTGTCACCAAACACATCTGCTGGGTTTGCTGCCAAAAAGCCCCTTTTTTAGTTTCATCTGACCACAGAAGCCTGTGCCGTTTGAAGATCCAGTCGTGTCTGACGTCTGAATATGCTGGAGTTTGTTTTTGGATGAGCGAGGTGCATTTTTCTTGAAACCCTCTCAAACAACATGTGGGGATGTAGGGGTTGTCTGATATTTTTTTTTTTTAGGTTTTCTGACCCCAAGACTCAACTAATCTCTGCAATTCTCCATCTGTGATCCTTGAAGAGTCTTTGGACACTCAAACTTTCATCCTCACCGTCCATTAAGGCAAAATAGACACACGTCCTCTTCCTGGCAGAATCATAACATCTTTAGTTGATTATAACTTCTTAATTATTGTCCTGATGGTCAAAATGGGGATTTTCAATTCTTTAGCTATTTTCTTACATCCACTTTCTATTTTGTGAAGCTCAACAATCTTTTGATGTACATCAGAACCATGTTCTTTGGTTTTATTCATTGTGATGGATGATTCAGGGAATTTGACCTTTGTGCTTCCTCATATTTAAAGTCATAGCTGGACAATTTCATGTTCCTAGTCACCCTGATGTGCTTAAAAAAAATTAAATATTAATGGGAATGTACTTCAGAGATATTTTTCTCAAAAAAATTCTAGGGGTGCCAACAATTATGGCCAGAGTGTTTTGGAGAAAAAACATTTATTTCATAGTGTGATTTACCCCCACTTTCAATTCTTTTGCTTCAATGAAAGGTTAGAATTTTGCCAATTTTTTGAATGGAAGATCAAAAGGATAAACAATGCAGAATTATTTTTTACAGCCAGTTTTCATCATATTTACCAGGGGTCCCATTAATTCTGAGCACGACTGTACAAACGGCACAGCACTATACAGCATAAACAAGCATGTAAAAATACAATAATCTACATATACTGTGAGTGCATACGTTACATATTTCAATAGAGGGCTTTTAGTTAGATTTTTAATGAATAATTAGGGCATTCTGGGAGTTTATGGTGGGTTAATAAACACGTTTTGCTCTTACATCATCTGTCTTTTTCTGAACTCTGCTCCAGTACATCTCAATATAAAGTTCGAGATGACGTACTATTATTTCACTGGTGTCATCTTGTTAGTTTGAAGCCTGTTTGTGACGAGTTGAATTGTCAAGCTATTATAGCAATGTGATTAAATTATTAGGAAGACCAAGTGGATTTATTGCATTATACCTCAATCTGAGTTTAGTTGGTAATATTTTATGTTTTACGCTCACCAAAACTGCATTTCTTTGATCAAAAATTGTCAGGTTTTTGCAAACAGAACATCAGAGAAACTCTATATTGAAAAATAAAAGCAATACAAAAACTGGGCAAAAGCAGAGCTGGGAGATAAAAGGCAAGGAAGGGGAAATGACACGTTAAATCTGTATTATATACATTTTTGATAAATAACACCAAGGCTAACTTGGAAATGAGGCCCGATGTCCAAAATCCTGAACCACCCCTTTAAACGTTAAAAGCAAAACCTTAAAGTGGATACGTGATGCCACGGGTGAAGGTCATGATGCAGATGAATAATGTGAGCAGAACTCAGAAGATATACTGTATCTTTTTGGGCAGACCAAGAAATAAAGCATTGCAATAAATCTAGCCGTGATGTGCTTAATGCATGAATTAAGGTTTCAGAGTCAGCTAAATTGAGAGAAGATTGTAGACGAGCAATATATTTGACAAGAGAAGAAATATGAGAGCCAAAAGATAGAGATGAGTCAAATAAAACATGACACACAGAAACAAGCATGGGCAAAGGCTTACGGCACCCAGACATAACAGAAGCATGTTCTCACACAAACACACAAACACAAGAGTGAACACACAGTCCAGGGAACAACCCCGAAACCGCACAGTCCCACGATGACGACACAAACAACATGAGTGTCAACACACTAAAAATAAACCCAACCAAGGTGACGGGACCCTGACAAAATGTGCAATTTAAAAGAGCTGTTTTCTACTACACGTCATGGGGAAATCTCAGTCAACATAAGATACACCGTGTTTTGCCAGATGAGAAGTTTATTTTATGTTAAATTAATTTTACTCTAATTTGTTTTATAACTATCAGTTATCTCCTTTAATTCCTTTTATAACTGCTTTAATTGCATGTGCTTTTATTTTGTAAAGCTCTATGAATTGCTATTATGAATGTGGTTATTAAAATTACTTTAAAGGTTTTGAATTTTATTTGCTTTTATTTTATTTCCTCTCTATGTAAAGCTCTTTGAATTGCCATGGTGTGAAATAAGCTATATAAATAAACTTGCCTTACTGTAATTTATAGCTGAATGTTCAGCATCATCACTCCAGTCTTCAGTGTCACATGATCCTTCAGAAATCACTCTAATATGATGATTTGATGCTCAAAAAAACATTTCTGATTTTAATAAATGATGAAAACAGTTTAGGGAGTTCAAAAGAAAAGAAAAAATAACAATTTATTTGAAATAGAATCTTTTGCAACATCATACATGTCTTTATTGTCGTCTGTTGAATGTGTCCTTGCTGAATAAAAGCTATTGTTATTTAGCTTGTTTGTAGTTGTTACACTTACATTATCATGATGGTATTGCTCATAAATGTCAGCTGGTCAAATTTAGTTGACAAAGTATGTTTAATATATTATAATATTAGGCCTAATATAGGCTAATGATTTCTGCAACACAACAACTGCTCATTTGATTTAATATAACTATAGTGTTGTTGTTTATTTATTAATTTGACCCTTTTTAATGTAGCCTGTAATAAAACTATCCTGAGAAATAGGAACATAAGGATATGGTCTCATTCAGCTCTGACGCCTCCCTCTCCATACAGTATTCACGAGTGAACGCGCATCTAGTTCGGTGGTAAGGTGTAAAACTGAGGTGGGGAATCCCGTCCCAACATCATCCCTCATCAGGATTTGATTAGCATTATTATTATCAGGCTAAAGCTCAGGTCTCCTCCCCTCGCCCTACAGTGGCCGGCGGGTTCATGAGTCCAGAGACACACACTCGGACAGGACAGCGAGCATGAGTATTTAGAGGCGGGCTCATCACATTATTCTGGGGTCAAAGAGTTTGATTTATATCTGTATATACATTTTTAAAATTGTATTGTAGCCTATTTTATTTCACTGATCATGGACCAAGGTAAGACAATCACCCATGGATTTTTTTCCATTGTCAATATTTTTTGTCTTTTACACAAATATTGCTTGCACAAATATGAAATTGAAACTTACCTGACGGGGCACTTTAAAACATGATCTCATCTCATATTTAGTCTTACAGAGTAGAGCTTTAAATTATTGCTTTGACCATATGACATTATTGTTGGAATTTATTTATAATTGTATACATTAAATAAATACTAAATAATACTAAATAATAAATAAATACTAATATGCTCTATGATGTATATGAAGAGTTCAGATGCAAAAGCCTCTAAATGCCATTTGAAATTTTCTTCTTTAATGATGATTTTTATCAAACTTGTATATTTAAGTTCAGTAATTTCACTTAAATGGCAATGATATTTAAGTGAAATTACTGAACTTAAATATACAAGTTTGATAAAAATCATCATTAAAGAAGAAAATTTCAAATGGCATTTAGAGGCTTTTGCATCTGAACTCTTCATATATTCTTTAATTTTTTAAGTACAATAAACTTGGCATTACATTACAACAACTTAAAAATGATATTAAACATTTTTATAAGTTTTAAAAAAGTTTAAAATCGCTTAACTTGTTTTAATGAGTAAAAAACTTGTAAAAATGTATCTTTTTTAAGATTTACAAATTGTATCGTAAAATTCCATCAAATTGAAATTTGAATGTAATAATCCTTATTCAATTGTTCACTGGAAAAAAGTAAGAATTATTTGATTCACTTTGATGGAATTTTACTATTAATTAAATGTGTGAATCTTAAAAAAGTGTTTAAACGCTTGATTTATACAGTACATCATTTACTCAATTTTCACTACAAATATGCATTGACAATCGTCAGAATCAATTTTTGTGAAGTTATAAGCAATGCATGAAGAGAACATCATCCCTACCTCCATAGAAACCAAGAGAAACATGATGATGGAGTTCTGGAAGGAACATTCGAAGTTGGCAACGGTGGAGGAGATGATGCTGGACTCGAACGCACAGGAACTGACCCAACACGAGCTGCCCGAGATCCTCTCCATGCTCCCTTCTCTGGCTGGTTCTGATGTGCTGGAACTTGGTGCTGGAATTGGGTCAGTGTGATCACATTTACGGAGGCATATTGCATTCACTTGAAGAAAAAAAAATCTACTCTGTTTTTCTGAATTAACAAGTTAATTTTTCATGAGAAAAAAAAAATTGCTCTGTTTTTCTGAATTAATGAGTTAATTTTTCATGAGAAAAATTTTTTTTCTCTGTTTTTCTGAATTAACGAGTTAATTTTTCATGAGAAAAAAAAATTTGCTCTGTTTTTCTGAATTAACGAGTTAATTTTTCATGAGAAAAAAATTTTTTTGCTCTGTTTTTCTGAATTAATGAGTTCATTTTTCATGACAAAAAAAGTTTTTGCTCTTTTTTTCTGAATTAATGAGTTAATTTTTCATGAGAAAATTTTTTTGCTCTGTTTTTCTGAATTAATGAGTTAATTTTTCATGACAAAAAAAGTTTTTGCTCTGTTTTTCTGAATTAATGAGTTAATTTTTCATGAGAAAAAAAAGTTTTTGCTCTGTTTTTCTGAATTAATGAGTTAATTTTTCATGACAAAAAAAGTTTTTGCTCTGTTTTTCTGAATTAATGAGTTAATTTTTCATGAGAAAAAAAATTTAAAATGTTAAAAAAGTTAAAAACTTGTTTTAATGAGTTGAAGATATGTAAAAACATATGTTGTCATAACTTACTGATCATATCATTGTTTTACAGTCAGAGAGCAGCTAAATCGAAATAAAATTAAAATACCATTACACACTCAAATGTATCTTTTTTAAGATTTACAAATTGTATCGTAAAGTTCCATCAAATTGAAATTTGAATAATCCTTATTCAATTGTTCAATGGAAAAAAAGTAAGAATTATTTTATTCAAATTGATGGAATTTTACTGTTTTATTCTGTTAATTCAGAAAAACAGAGCAGATTTTTTTTTCTTCAAGTGAATGCAATACGCCTCCGTACACATTAGGTTAGACCATTGGACATGTAATATTTGGGTGAACCGGATGAACATGCACAGATCATGTGTCACCCTGAAATAAAAAGCAAAAGAATTTATCTTTTGCATAAAGAAAATGAAACATGTTTTCATGACAAATTCTCCACAAATTGGAATTACTGTGATCTATCCAGATGTTTTGTTTTACAATGTAATGGATACCTTATACAATATATCCAAGATATATCACATAATCCTTCAGAAATCATTACAATATCTGATTTGCTGCTCAAGAAACATTTCTTGATTTTTCCAAACAAGTTATATTCCAAACAAATAATGATTCTCAATACATTGGTTATTCCAATGAGATTCAACAAAAAGTACAGTACAACGATGAGTTGTTAACCATTATACTTAATATTTACAACATATCAAAGATGTATTTACAAACAATATATCATTTTTATCATAATTTTTCACACAATTGCAGGAACGAGGCAAATTTAAAAATTCACAATATAACGTTCCCACAAAAAGAATTGATTTTATTTTAATATTAATATGTATGACATGTTCTTGTCAGGTTTAATAATATATTTAATTTTAAACCAAAATAGGCTTGTTCATATGATTTATTTATTATTTGAGGTCATTATATGTATGGAATTGTTTACATTTATATTGTTAAACAAGTAGTTTGTCACAGAGCTAATTGTATATGCAAGCACACTGTAATAGAATTGGTGTAAAAACTATTTTCACTCACAAATTACTAGTAAATTTCACAAACAAATTAACAGCAAGAAACACGTTGAATTAAACATGAAATTTTGAAGAAGAAAAGCTGAAAATGTGCTTTCTTGTAAAATAATTTTTACAGTGCACAATTATAAGGGCCGGGGCAATAAAATTGTATGTGTCAGTGAATATACTGGGATTCTCCCAGTCTAATGAGAATGATGGAAATCTGATGAAATTTAAATTGTGAGGTCAAATCTTGTGGCGATCTGTTTCTTGGCCAGTACTGAGCTTTTAAGCACGCTTTATTTGCTCCATTGTTACCATGACCTTTGCTCTTTTTAGCCGGTACACACGCCACCTCATTGGCAAGGCCCGTCACGTGACCGCTGTGGACTTCATGGAGAAGTTTGTGGAAAAGAACAGGGAGGAAAACGGTCACCTGGGCAACGCTGAGTTCATCCAAGCTGACGTCACAAAGCTGGACTTCCCTAAACACAGGTGAGAGAAAAACATGATGAATATATACAGAGAGAGAGAGAACTATATATATATATATATTCATTTCGTTAACGCAAACTATGACAAAAAAAAAAAAAAAAATCCATTACATGAGACAACGACGAGACGACACCGACATCATTAAACACTAATCACGACTATCAACTTGCAATATTGTTGACAGGGAATTATTGTAATTTTTTTAGGTTTAAACTTTAACAAAATCTCTCTATATTTTAATAAAGAGAATTTTTTAAACCTTTAAAAGAGAAAGAGAAAAAAGTATTGCAGAATGCGCGCTGTAAGCGGTCAACCAATCACATCAGACTGGGCCATCTGACCAATCAGAGCAGAGTAGGATTGTGGAAAGGAGGGGTTTAGAGAGACCAAATCTTCGAACAAACTGTTTTCAATCTCCGAGAAATGAGGTGACGCTGCATTGTATATTAAGAGAAAATGAAAGTGTCTTTTGACTTTGGATGCATGTAAACCGGTTGTGTGAGACTCTGAAACAACATTAGGAACCTTTAAAGTCCCCATGAAATCAAAATTGACCATACTTACATTGCCTAAATTGATCGTTTTGTGGTGAACAATTCATACATGCAAGTCAATCCACACACAAAAAAAAAAACATTTTGGCTTCGTAATCTTTAATCAAATTTTGAAAATGCCCCTCCCCTCTGCATTGGAGGACCTTGCCCAATGACGTAGGCTTTACGGTTTGGGTGTCTCCTTAACATCCATAACCACGCCCCTCCAACTGACAGCTGCTGTGTGTTTGCGAGCGCCGAGCGAGAATTGATTGACAGCGTGTGTAAACTTGCGTCATCCTCCATTTCAGAAACCAATCAGGTGCTAGTTGGAAAAAAAGCCACGCCCACTATTTTGCCTCATTTAGTATTCCGTTTCTCTCGTAAACACTTCACAACACTGGAGAAAAGTCGTTTGCAACTTCCGGTTCACGGGGACTATAAAATAGCATAATTGGGGAAGTTAAAGGACATTTTTATTCTAAAAAGCATTGATTGGACAAACATTTAAATACACCCCAGAGGAGTCATCAGTTATTTTAGTCCATTTTCCTGAAAGAGAAATTTAAATGTTTATATATGAACTGTACGCTGCTGTAGGTCAGTTCCACATTTCATTTCATGGGGTCTCATCTGATGTCTTCATTCATCCATCCATCACTTCATCTCTTGTGTGTGTGTGTGTGTGTGCATTCACGTATATGTTTTGGAATAAAAAGTAGATTTGATTTAAAGAAAAGTGAAGTGGGTGTTTCTGTAACACACTGATCTCTCTCTCTCTCTCACACACACACACTCTCTCTTTCTGTTTCAGTTTTGACCTGGTGTTCTCTAATTGGCTGTTGATGTATCTGAGTGATCAGGAGCTGAAGTCATTGGTTGAGAAGTTTCTCAAGTGGCTCCGCCCAGGCGGTTACCTGTTCTTCAGAGAGTCCTGCTTCTACCAATCAGGTTAGAGAAACAATGTCCTGTAAGTTTGACACTATATGGCAATGATGTGAAATTTCTTATTTTTCTCAAATCATATTATTTTCTATTATAATGTGACTAAAAAAAATCTGAATAGGAATGGTAGAACTCTATATTCCTGAAATCTATAGTTACGCAAATAAACCATCGTATTTATATATAACCATTGATATAAGCACTATATTATCATTATTGGAGACTGAAACGGGGGTAAATATAGGTCAGGACGTGACTATCAATCGGGAACTGGTTGTATGGTGAAAGTACCTCTGTGATAGATGGTTAAAAAAAGTAAAATGGCTTTATGATGTCAGTCGAAAAATAAAAGTAATTAATCACGCTTTATTGCTTTCATTATTGGCAAGTTTGAGTATTTCTACAGGTGTACATGTGTGTCTTGACCTTCACAGGTGACCGCAAGCGAGATTTCGACCCCACGCACTACAGAACTCCTGCTCACTATAACCATCTGATGTCATCAGTGCTGCTGGAGGAATCAGAGAAGACGGAGAAGAAATGCCACGGCTTTGACATGGTGCTCAATAAAACGGTTCAGACCTATGTGAAGGTAAACCAGTCCGTCGACTGTAATCAAAACTCTTTATAAAAAGAGCCTGAAATGTAACTCCCTTGTTTTTATCACAGATGAAGAAGAACCATAACCAGTTGTGCTGGCTCATGCAGAAAGCCTGTCGAGGTGCGGTAGATCAGCATCAGGGCGGCTTCTCCACATTCCAGCAGTTCCTGGATAACCAGCAGTACACCAGAAGAGGAATACTGCGTTACGAGAAGATGTTCGGATCTGGATTCGTCAGCACAGGCGGACTCAGCACCACCAAGGTCAGGGCTACAGAATACACAGAGTCATACATCATCATGGGAAGATCAGAAAATTCATACATAATTATTATAATTGAACTTTTATTTAACCAGGAAGAGATAAAAAATCTCTTTTTCAAGAGTGTCCTGGCCAAGACAGGCAGCAGTACTATACCCTACATACAGAGCAGAGTAGACCAATCACAACAGACTGGGCCATCTGACCAATCAAAGCAGAGTAGACCAATCACATCAGACTGGGCCATCTGACCAATCAGAGCAGAGTAGACCAATCACATCAGACTGGGCCATCTGACCAATCAGAGCAGAGTAGACCAATCACATCAGACTAAGCCATCTGACCAATCAGAGCAGAGTAGACCAATCACATCAGACTGGGCCATCTGACCAATCAGAGCAGAGTAGACCAATCACATCAGACTAAGCCATCTGACCAATCAGAGCAAAGAAGATCAATCACAACAGACTGGGCCATCTGACCAATCAGAGCAAAGAAGATCAATCACAACAGACTGGGCCATCTGACCAATCAGATCAGAGTAGACCAATTGCATCAGACTGGGCCATCTGACCAATCAGATCAGAGGAGACCAATTGCATGAGACTGGGCCATCTGACCAATCAGAGCAGAGTAGACCAATCACAACAGACTGAGCCATCTGACCAATCAGATCATAGTAGACCAATCACAACAGACTGAGCCATCTGACCAATCAGATCAGAGAAGATCAATCACAACAGACTGGGCCATCTGACCAATCAGATCAGAGTAGACCAATTGCATCAGACTGGGCCATCTGACCAATCAGATCAGAGTAGACCAATTGCATGAGACTGGGCCATCTGACCAATCAGAGCAGAGTAGACCAATCACAACAGACTGAGCCATCTGACCAATCAGATCAGAGTAGACCAATCAAAACAGACTGAGCCATCTGACCAATCAGATCAGAGAAGATCAATCACACCAGACTGGGCCATCTGACCAATCAGATCAGAGTAGACCAATCACAACAGACTGGGCCATCTGACCAATCAGATCAGAGTAGACCAATCACAACAGACTGGGCCATCTGACCAATCAGAGCAGAGTAGACCAATCACAACAGACTGGGCCATCTGACCAATCAGATCAGAATAGACTAATCACAGACTGGGCCATCTGACCAATCAGATCAGAGTAGACCAATCACAACAGACTGGGCCATCTGACCAATCAGATCAGAGTAGACCAATCACAACAGACTGGGCCATCTGACCAATCAGATAAGAGTAGACCAATCACAACAGACTGAGCCATCTGACCAATCAGAGCAGAGTAGACCAATCACAACAGACTGAGCCATCTGACCAATCAGATCAGAGAAGATCAATCACAACAGACTGGGCCATCTGACCAATCAGATCAGAGTAGACCAATCACAACAGACTGGGCCATCTGACCAATCAGATAAGAGTAGACCAATCACAACAGACTGAGCCATCTGACCAATCAGAGCAGAGTAGACCAATCACAACAGACTGAGCCATCTGACCAATCAGATCAGAGAAGATCAATCACAACAGATTGGGCCATCTGACCAATCAGATAAGAGTAGACCAATCACAACAGACTGAGCCATCTGACCAATCAGAGCAGAGTAGACCAATCACAACAGACTGAGCCATCTGACCAATCAGATCAGAGAAGATCAATCACAACAGACTGGGCCATCTGACCAATCAGATCAGAGAAGATCAATCACAATAGACTGGGCCATCTGACCAATCAGATCAGAGTAGACCAATCACAGACTGGGCCATCTGACCAATCAGAGCAGAGTAGACCAATCACAACAGACTGGGCCATCTGACCAATCAGAGCAGAGTAGATGCTGGTTTTCTTTCTAAACGAATTTGTGTTTTTTAACAAATTGTGGAGAAATGAATGATTCAACGATTTGTTCATTAAAACGGCCACTTGTTTCGTTCCTGAATGAATCAGCTTTTTTAAATGAATCTGTAAAATAAATGTTTCAAGGACTCGTTCATACATACAGTCCCTGGTTTCATTCCCAAATGAATGAATGAGCGTTTTTTAACACATAGTTTGAATTAATTGACTCAAATACACGTACTGGAGCAACTATATAATTTTGTAACTGAAACTTTCATATCCACTCTAGATCAGTGATACCAACCTAATTTTTTCTTTGGATATCAGTGGAAAACTACTCCTCTCTGCATCCTCAGTGTTATCTCATCATTTAGTGAATAATTACTGGTTTGTTTTCTGTTTATCTCTTTGACATATTAATCTGTAACCCATCAGGAGTTTGTTGATATGCTGAACTTGACCGCAGAACAAAAGGTTCTAGATGTCGGCTGTGGGATCGGAGGGGGAGATTTCTACATGGCCAAGGTGAGCCAAAGGTTGACATATGATGGGTTTATGTGTTGCCACAGAACGTGTTTCACGCTCTTTAAGTCCACTTTCCTCGGGACATTTTAACTGTCTAGAAACTGGACTGTTATCAAACACAAATTCAGTTTAATCTACATTATATTTTAACAGGTGTTACAATCTGACTGCTTGCACATGATCATTTACAGCTGCTGTTTCTGATTGACACGATTAATTATGACTATCCGTTTTAATGACAGACCTTTGGAGTGGAGGTTCTAGGGATGGACCTTTCCTCAAACATGGTGGAGATCGCCATGGAGAGAGCTGTCACAGAGAAACTCCCATTCGTGAGCTGAGTTTTTTACCCAATACATATCAACACTCTGGCAACCGCCCACAACACCCTAGCAACCACATAGCAAGGCAAAAAAACTACCAAGAACCGCTTTTTACAACTGCATAGTGACACTCTGGCAACAACCCACAACACCCTAGCAACCACATAGCAAAGCCAAAAACTACCAAGAACAGCTTCACAACTGCATATCAACACTCTGGCAACCACCCACAACACCCTAGCAACCACATAGCAATGGCAAAAGACTACTAAGAACCGCTTTACAACTGCATATCAACACTCTGGCAGCCGCCCACAACACCCTAGCAACCACATAGCAAAGGCAAAAAACTACCAAGAACCGCTTTACAACTGCATAGTGACACTCTGGCAACCACCCACAACACCCTAGCAACCACATAGCATTGCAAAAAACTACCAATAACCGCTTTACAAATGCATAGTGACACTCTGGCAACAACCCACAACACCCTAGCAACCACATAGCAAAGGCAAAAAAAACTACCAAGAACAGCTTCACAACTGCATAGTGACTCTCCAGCAACAACCCACAACACCCTAGCAACCACATAACTAAGCCAAAAAAAACCCTACTTAAAACAGCTTCTCTACTGCATAGCAACACTCTGGCAACCACTCAGATCACCCTAGCAACATTGTAGCAAATCACACACACTACTCAAAACAGCTTAGCAACTGCAAAGCTAGATAACCACATGGACACCTTAGTAACTGCATAGCAAAGGCAACAAATTACTCAGAACAGCTTTGCAACTGCTCCCTGGCAACCACTCACAGCACCCTAGCAATCAGCTATAACAACCTAGAAACCACCAAGAGTATCCTAGTAACTACATAGCAAAGTGCTACAAACTACTCAGAATAACTGCATAGTAACACCCTGGAAACCACCCATCACACCATAGCAACCACTCATAACAACTTAGCAACTGCAATAAACTGCGTAGCAACCACGGCAATCATATCAAACTACTCAGAATAGCTTAGTTACTGCATAGCAACACCTTAGAATTATGCCAGCGAGTTTCCCACAGGAAATATAAAAATCTGTTTTAAAACATGTTACGTCTAGCTTTGACAATGAACAGTGCTGCATTCTGGGACAGCTTTGGCTGTCGTACTGCACTTCCTGATAGCAGATTAACTTGTCCTTCCTCTGCAGGTGCAGTTTGAGGTGTCGGATGCCACAAAAAGAAGGTTTCCTGATGCCACGTTTGATGTGGTTTACAGCAGAGACACGATTCTGCACATCAGGGACAAACTTGACCTCTTCAGAAAATTTTACGTGAGTGTTCACACAGGTAAACAGGAGCCTGGGTGCATGCTTTCATGCCTTTGACTTTGTGTAATAGAATAGCATATATTTGTTTGTGTGCATGTGTGTATGTATGAGGACATGCAAATGATCGTCTGCAATCTGCATGTGTAAATGTACTCAGTCAGTAGCAGGTGTGAGTGTGAGTGTGTGTGTGTGTGTGTGTGTGTGTGTGTTCCGGTGAATATGAGTGTGTAGGTGTTCAGTGTTTGTGGTTTTAACAGTTAACATCACCTTGAGGGGACTCAAATGAGATGACATATTACAAAAACAAGCCTAGTATAGTCTCCAAAAAGGCAAATGCATTGATATAAGCAAATTTAAGCTGACATGCAAAATAAGAGTAAAGGCGAACTGTATGTGAATGGTCTGCCCTCTAATGGACAAACCATGTATTTTCCTAGGAGTCCATGATAACAGATTGAACTATTGCTTTCAAGGAGTAGTTCACTTTTAAAAAAAACTTTTTCTGATAATTTACTCACCCCCATGTCATCCAAGATGTCCACGTCTTTCTTTCTTCAGTTAAAAAGAAATGAAGGTTTTTGGTGAAAACATTCCAGGATTTTCTCCATATAATGGACTTCAATGGGGTCCAAACGGTTCAAGGTCCAAATGAGAGTTTCAGTGCAGTTTCAAAGGGCTTTAAACGAAACAAGACGATGAATAAGGGTCTTATCTAGCGAAACGATCGCTCATTTAAAAAATAAATAAAAAAGTTTAAGTTTAATAAGCACAAATGCTCGCCTTGCTCTGGTCTGTGATGAGCGTTCGTGACTCTCCTGTTTAAACTCGTTCATCAAAATGAACAAATCTTTTTTCGAGTCATGACTCGAAGGGTCCTAGATAAGACCCTTATTCATCGTCTGGTGTCGTTTAAAGCCCTTTGAAGCTGCACTGAAACTCTCCATTTGGACCTTGAACCGTTTGGTCCCCATTGAAGTCCATTATATGGAGAAAATCCTGGAATGTTTTCACCAAAAACCTTTATTTCTTTTCGACTGAAGAAAGTAAATTATCAGCAAAAGTTTTTTTTTTTTAAAGTGAACTACTCCTTTAACGTGTGTGTATGCATGTGTTTTTCAGTCATGGATGAAGCCGGGCGGTAAGCTGCTGATCAGCGACTATTGCTGTGGAGAGAAGTCCTGGACTCCAGCGTTTCAGGATTACGTCAACCAGAGGGGATATATTCTCTACACACCTCAGAGATACGGACAGGTGGGACAGGACCTAATAAAATCAAAGTGTTGGGAATTATTATTGATCTATAATGTAGCATTGATGATATCTGTTAGTACTGGATGTAATGAAGGCAAGCTAGTAAAAGCTTGACCTCAAGAGGCGCACTAGCCCATTATTAGCGTGCACGAGTTGCGAGTTGAACTGGACGGGTTATATTTGGTGCCATGACCCGCATGGGAGTGAGGTTTAGGTTGATGAGGTGCAAGTAAACCTCCCTCTACTGGCCTCATAAGGCATGATAGCATCCTTAAAGGGATACTCCACCATTGTTTCATATTAAACTATGTTATTCCCTTAACTAAGACAAGTTGATACACACCTCTCTCGTCTCATGTAGGGAGGTTAAGCCCAAAAAATAGGCCTTTGACTTCAAGTCGTGATGCAAAGGTCTCCTTTGGTATAGAAGTACCTTAGGGTCATACAAATAAATTTATCCTAAGACACAAGTGAGATCACACTTTGTATCAGAAATAAACATTCATTCATTAATTTTTTCAAAAATAGCCGCCAATGCGCCGAAAATACTCTAGAGCCCATATCTTTCCTTCTGTTATCGCTATAATGACAAATTTAGTGTCAAAGTGTACATTTTTGGGGTCAAGAAATCCAATGAAATTGGTTTCAAGTTTAAAAAAAAAAAATTTCCCCATACCATGACAATTGGGGGTAAATATGCACATTTCACATAAAAATTATATCTTTTCACTCAAAAACTTTAATTTTGTATTTAAGCAGTGCAGCTACTTCTGTACATTACATTTGTCCTAAGTAGCATGAGATTTCGACCAGTCAGGAGTAGCCTATAGCAAATCAGTTCCTGCAACAACACATCCCATCTTCACCAGGAGCTGTGACAGCTGTTGAAGGTCAGAGGTGACGGGTTAACACTTTAAGGTTCGTATGACTTTTTTTGTTAAATAGAAAAATGTTTTTAATGTTAGATAACTAATAACTAGCTAGATAGTTGACTATGGAAAAAAAAACCTTAGAGGGAAAACCTCTTCTCGAGAATACTGAAGGCAAAAAATTATCCTTATAATTCGTATTAATTTAAATGCACTTGCTGCAGCTAGCAGACCTACGCGAGGCAGCTTGTGCGCCTATTGGAACCTGCGCTGGACTGTTTTCTTCATCCCACCCGCCGAATTTCTGACCATTACCGCCCGCGCCCGCAACGTATGTGCTTCACTCCCACCCGCTCCCGCAATATGTATGTCCACTCCCGTCTGCACCCGCAGAACTCTGAGAATTTATTCCCGCACAATAATAGAGATGCATTGATTTTGTGTCTTCTCCCATCCCACAGGAAAAAACACGTATTTGTATTGCTATTATTAAAGAGAATCATGGGGTTGTTTGTTTCGTTACCCTGGCCTGCATGTATTCTGACACACTGATCAGGAAGATGAATAGTAGTCCAAATGTCACACCTCATTTGAGGATCTTTTCCACGTCATTTATTGACATCTCCATGATGTCTAGTGTTGGGTATCGTTTGAATTTGAACGATTCTGATTCCGATTCCGATTCCTTGTTTCGATTCCGGTTCCTAACGGTTCTCAATTCCGATTCTTTTAAGAGGCAGGGTCAAAAAAGTTTAGCTAACCTTGCTAACCAACGGTCTTTCGGAAGGAAATAATCCTTTCTGAAGGAAATACTCCTTTTGTCACAAATTTTGCATTTTGCCGAGATTTCGTTATTTTTAGAAAGGTGAAGCCACACTTTGGACCGCCGACGTAAGCTACTCATGTTCGACTCGCGCGGTTATGCCAACACTTCCGGGAGACGCTTCTTCGTTGGTGGTGTTCAGCGGTTTCTTCTTCCGCTCGGCGGACTGTGAATATCGACACTAGGAATCGAAATTTTAACTTTTGAACGATTCCGGGAAAAACGAAAAGTTAGTCCTGGTTCCAATCGATACTCGATTCTCGATACCCAACCCTAATGATGTCGCTAGGCTACCTCCCGATCCCGCAGGTTTTTTTTAGCCGCTCATTCCCGCCCGCAGCAAAGTTCAAAGTGCCCACTCCCGCGTGATTTGCGTTGGGTCCCACTCAATCCCAATGCAGCCCTCTACTCTGCGGCAACTTCTGCAACCTATCGAGGGACTGCTCGTGACGTAAGCACCAATGAGGGCATGGCTTATGCCTATATAAGCCAGAGCTTGATAGGATGCCACAAGGATAAATAGGATAAATGACACAAAACGAGCGGTTTGTGTGAGAAAACGAACAGTATTTATATCGTTTTTACCTCTTGTAACCACAGCCACAAAGCGCCTGCGCCCTCAGATCACTTGGACGTGGCTGTGTGTACAAGAGGTAAAACGATATAAATACTGTTTGTTTTCTCACACAAACCGCTTGTTTTGTGTCATTTACGAGTCATTGAATCATGTTTAATTTGGATTTTTATGTGCATGATCTTTGAGGTGGACCCCTTAGACCTCCATTATGTGACTGATAGACTCAAACGGTTTGACCTAAAAATAACAAAATTGAAACTACTGTGGAAACAATGACATCTATATCTTGGATGCCGTTGAGGTAAGCCAAAACATATCAAAAATTAATTTCAAAGTGAACTATCCCTTTAAGTTTTGAATGGACTGTGTGTTTGGCGTGCTTTTTTGATTAAAAAAAATTGCATACTTCACCTCCAATTGTCATGGTAAGGACAACATTATTGTTTTCTAGTCTTGGAACCTACTTAATTGGACTCCTTGACCACAAAAATGTACACGATACCAAATTTGTCATCATAGCTATAACAGAAGCAAAGATATGGGCCTCTCAAGTATGATTGGTGGCCATTTTTAAAAAATGTGCGTATATAAGAAACAAAATGTGATCTCACTTGTGTCTTAGGATTAATTTATTTCTATGGCCATAAGGTACTTCCATACCAAAGGGGACCTTTGCATCATGACTTGAAGTCAAAAGTCGCTTCAATCGCTCTGTCTTGCTTTGTTAGCACTTAGCTTAGCCCAGTTCATTCATTAGGATCCAAACATCTTGTTTTCCCTCTTTAAATACAGTTATTGAGTAGGACTGGTTACTTTTATTGTACGCAAGCTTGTTTATGCACCATGATTATGATAATAATGAGTGTATTTGTGTGTTTTTCAGTTCCTGAGCGAGGTGGGATTCAGTAATGTTCGTGCCGAGGACAGGACAGAGCAATTTATTCAGGTGATAAAGACTGAGCTGCAGAGAGCCGAGGACATGAAAGAGGAGTTTATACAGGTAAACAAACACACACACACACACACACACTTTTATGCTCATGCAAAACCTGCATTTCATTGACAGCCTCACATTTGCATGCACACGGTTGGAGGAAATATTTTATTTCCCCTTTTCCCTTTTATTTCACTAATCTTTAATACAGTCATTAAAGGGATCATATAATGGTACGTGCACTTTTTAAAGTTGATTGTACAGATGTGTGTTGTCAGTGCCTGTACACAACCATCATATAATGATAAAAATCCATCCAGTGTTTTTGTTTTAATCTCCTTATGTTTTCCCGTCTCAAATCGAGCCGTTCAGCACGCCCCTCCCACAATTGTTGATTGACAGCAGCGTCCCCTGTAACATCGATTTGTCAACAGACTAACCTATACATCAGTAAACACACAGCGTTCGTATGTCACTACTCTACCCTGCCAGTACATACAAAGATAGACCAAAGTGACATTCAGAAACGTCCTCAAGCCTTCATTTTCCAGTGCAGAACGAGATGTTTTCTGTTGTTTTCTCTCTCCAAAATAAACCCTCAACTGTTGTCAAGGCAACACTCCGCCCCACAGAACAGAGGGGCGGAGTCAACAAAGGCATTATCATTTAAAGACACATGCACTGAAAAACAGAGCTGTTTTTGACCAGGTAAAATACGTGTTTTTTTACAATAATAATCAGAATTTTTAATTAAGGTATATTACAAACTTTTCATTTAGACCCTAAAGAATCAAATTAACTTGAAAATGGCATTATATGACCCCTTTAAAAACGAGTTTCGCAAGTTTGTCTGAATATTGTTGGGAATGTCATGCACGCATGCTGTTAATCACCGTCTCCTCCACAGGAGTTCTCCAAGGACGACTATGATGTCATTGTAAAGGGATGGACAGAAAAACTGCAGCGCTGTGAGACAGGAGACCAACGCTGGGGGCTTTTCTATGCCACCAAAGAATGAGAGAGAGAGAGAGAGAGAGAGAGGAGGAATCCAACTAATGATCAAATCAGAATCACTATTTTTCAGATTAAACTGTGTGTTAATTCTGTGAATTGCACAAAAGTGTTGCAAGATCAACATACTCTTATGCAGCATAAAGTGAATAAAATAGCTCTTTCCTTTACTCTTTTTCTTTGTTGATTTGAATGTATATGCTTGTGCTTTTAAAGTGTTGGATAAAATCCTCAAAATTGGATGTGCAGTGAAAATCTATGAATGTTTTAACACACAATGAGCTTCAGAGCTTTTTATGAGCCGCAGATAAACACACAAAAAGTAATATAAGTAGAAAGGAGAATGTGAGTGTGTGTGTGTGTGTGTGTGTGTGTGTGTGGCGGGGTAGAGGTATGTGAAAGGGGAATGTATGCTGTGTGTGAGAAAGTAGAAGAATGGCCCCTCATGTAAAAGCAAATGTGAGACATACATATATATGCATACACACACACACACACACACATATATATACATACATACATATATATATGTGTATATATATGTATGTGTATATATACACATACATATATATACACACATATACATATATATATATATATATATATATATATATATATATATATATACTGTATATACCTAAATATACTATATGCACATATACTTGTGTGCACATATGCATATAGTATAAATGTATGTGTATATATGTGCACACACACACACACACACACACACAGATTATATATTAGTATCGCATTATATATATATATATAATAAAAAAGGAAAATGATTTTTATGTCAAATTGCATTACCAATGAAAAAAATAATAATGCAACCGCACATTTTTTTTCTCGAATGATTTGAAAAATCGACAGATAATGCATCTGACCCGGGCGTCACAGCCAAGAACATCTGGATAGATGTTGTGACGCTCAGAGAACAGCTGTGCCTCAGTTTTATGGACAATGGCAGTGGCATGATGCCCAACAAACTGCACAAAATGCTCAGGTGCGTGAAAACACAAACACACACACACACCAATGACGCCTTAAATCACGCATCTTGTTGAGAGAGTTCATTCTGAAAGCATTTCTACACTGTAAAAATATATTGTTGGTTTAACTTTACGCCTGTGAAGAGACGACTCAACGCCGGCGATATTTTATGGCGCCGTTTTATATATAAACAATATTTATATTTAATATTTATATATAAACAATATGAATGTTGGCCCCCGAGGTTTTTTTCTCCATCCAATCTGATGGAATTTTGGTTCCTTGCCACTGTCGCCTTGCTTTTGGCTTGCTCGGCTGGGGATATTTAATATCTAACAATATAATTGATCTGTGTTGTACTACTTTCATGTTATCACTGTGAAGCTGCTTTGATACAATCTGTATTGTGAAAAGCGCTACATAAATAAATGTGACATGACTTGACTTTAAAAAATGAACCTCTTTGCCTTAAAATTTTAAATTAATTAAATTGAAAAATTGAGTTAAAGGAGGAGTTTACTTTTTTAGAAAAAACTTTTGCACCTTGCTGAGACGTTTCCTCAGCAATAGGCAGAACGTACCTCTCTCTCCTTATAGCTTCGTTTAACCTCTTCAAATCAACACAGACGCGCACCTTCATGATGCGCAGATGACACCAGTCAGTGGGCTCGGTCACAGGCTCAATCACCTCATTTCTTCCTTTCTTCCTTGTTGGCCTGAAACGAGACTTCCTTAGATTTCCACGACGCATGCGCGAGAATTGCGATCTCCTTCAACTACTTCAGTTCAGTTCTCGCGCATGCGTCGTGGAAGTCTAAGGAAGTCTCGTTTCAGGCCAACAAGGAAGAAAAGGAATAGTCGAATAAAGTCGTTATTTTTGTTTGTTTTTTCGCAAAAAAGGTATTCTCGTCGCTTGATAAACTTATAGTTGAGCCACTGTAGTCACATGGGATATTTAAACATTTTCTTCATTGACTTTCTGGGCCATCAAGAGCCAGTCCCTTAGGCAGCCAATGTGGTAGTGATCCAGCTCTCAAATTTAATCAAAAATATCTTCATTTGTGCTCCGAAGATGAACGAAGGTCTTACGGGGTTAGTACAGCATGGGGGTGAGTAATTAATGACTTAATTTTAATTTTTGGGTGAACTAACCCTTTAAAGTTATAAAGCCACATTTACATGTGCACCTTGTATGACATTTTGGTCTTTGTCTCACTGGCTCGTGTGCTAACAGTGCATCTCTTAAAGGGGAAATATCATGCAAAATCCACTTTTTTAGCCCTTAAATGCATTTTGTTGTATATTTAGAGTGTTTATAAGTACAAAAAAGATTAAATTATTCTCTTCAGGTGCTTTGTTTATATCTTTATATTCTGTTTTGGTCATATTTTTCAACCTGTACTACGAGTAACCCCAGAGTGCACTCTGGACGATGGGGTGGGGCGACACTTTTGGGTGGAGCGACACGTGTCGCCCTGCCCCTATTTTCCTGTCCCCGCCTTTGCCATTTTCCTCCGACCCCCTAGGGGGCAGTTTGCGATAAAAGGCAACGGTGGCAGCATTAACGAACGAACGAACGAACGACACTCCACGTTGATTGCGATTCCAAATGGTGAGTAAAAATGGTTGTGTAGTTTTATATAAACATATTTAAAAATGTACCATGATGTTCGTGAATCAAATCTGGAATAGTTTCCTTCTGAAAGAATGTCATGAATAAAGAATCTTGAAGAACTTGCTCTAATACAACAGCAATATGTTTAGTTTTTTTTAGGGCTGTGCAAAAGTTAATTGCGATTAATCGCATCCAAAATAAAAGTCTGTGTTTACATAGTATATTTGTGTGTGCTGTATATAATTATTTTGTATATATAAATACACACACATGCATGTATATGTTTAAGAAAATGTGTTATTCCTATATAAAATATTTATATTTATATAATATAGATTATGTATTTATATATATATACAGAATTTAAGCGCAAATAATTCTTAAATATATACATGCATGCATAGGTATTTATATATACAAAATAATTATATACAGCACACTCAAATATATTATGTAAAACAGACTTTTATTTTGGATGCGATTAATCGCAATTAACTTTTGCACAGCCCTAGTTTTTTTTAAAGCTATGTTTATTTATGTTAATTATGTTTATTTTAAATCGAGAGCAATAAATTACTTTATTGTTAAACTTTGAATGAATTAATAATTTCTCCTTTTTTTATGAATAATTGTTGATTGTGTAGTGGGTCTGAGCGTACAGCACAGAGGTTTGGAGCTGAATCCTGCATTAGAGAGAGCCCTGCATTGATAGTGGAGATGTTTTGTCATACAGCAAAATGACAAGATCCCACATCGACAACTTCCGCTTCTTCAAACAAAAACAGAGTATCACATATTTGTTTGGCATAATCCTCTCCATGTAGAGTAATCTGTTCTATCTGGTAATATCTTTATTGCTTTATAAGGATCTCTTCCAAACACGGAGACCAAAAACCAAATGGATAATAGGAACAAGCCAGCAGTTACACCTGAATCTGAACTTAAGTGTGGAAATGTCAAGAGTTCTACAGGTAACCGACTTGTAAACTTGTACCTCTTAGGGTTGCAGTGGTATAAGATTTTCACAGTACAAAAGCAGTTTCAGAAATGATCGTGGTTTAATGGTATACGGTCCTGCTCAATCAAATGTCAGTCATTTTTAAATGTATTATATTTTTAAAAATATTTTGCCATTGCATCATTTTTTACTCCTACTCCAATAACAATAAATATTATTACTTAATTATTTCTATCAGTCCTTTTACTTTAGTACAGCTTTTGGATATTCTGCCCACCTCTGCTGTCACACCACATAGCCTTGATTTTCAAAACTGCATTTACTGTTTGAATTGTGTGATAAAAGTAACATAATTTGAGACTTTTTGCTTTATTTTTGACTAGATACAAAGCTCATCACAGTTTACACTATTTATTGCAATAAATAGTGTTTAGTTGGGCAACTACTGAAAATAGCATAGGCTAAAAAATTGATCTCGGGATTTAAGATTTGATATAGAGCAATAGTACATTACAGTACTGTAAATAATTAAATGTGTGAGATATAACTCTTTTAAGCATGAAACTGTCATACTGCTGCAACCCTAATATAATATACTGTGTAAAAGTTAGTATGCATAGTGATCTTAAAACATTAGTCACATTAAAGTGCAGTAGTAAAGACTGAACTTTAAACATGTTGTTACATACTGATGGTAGGTTAAATTTTAATTGTTGTTGTAGTTAATTATTGTAAGTTATACCCTGCTCATTTTCTTGCACTTTGTGAATTGTAACAGTACACTCTATACATGGCTTTGGGGCTCCGATTTGATTTTACAGAGTTATGTCATTACCTCATTACATATTTCACGTTAAATAAACAGACATGCGTAATTGTTTATTATTATTATTTAAAAAAATTCAGGATGACATGCCCCTGATCAGGAGGTGGTGGTGTGCTCTCATACTGGACAACTTCACTCTGCAAATGCATGTAGCTGTTTGCATGTTCCTACATTAAACATTAGTTTATGTACTACATCTACCAATGTACATGCCTACCTCTTGTCATTTGTTTTTCTTAGCACTCAACCTTACAAAAGGCAATGTCTTCGGGGAGATTCAGACAGAGAGATTCCGGTAATTTATTGTGCACATACATTCATTAAGCAATTTCTTTGAATAGTGTTCTGGTAAAACTTCCATTTGTTGGTGAAACAATGGAGTTATTTGTCATTGTTCAAGACAGGCATGTTAAGGGAGGGCTTTAGTGAAGCGCTGCAGAGCTTCTGTCCTAACGGTGGAAACACAGTGTGATTTTGTGCTCGGTGATACAGGTTCAAGGCTATTAACACCGCCCGACCCTTGAAAGCCCTGGCCCGACAGTGGGGAAAGCGGCTAATGTGTGTTGGAGCGAATATTATCGTTATAAGAGAATATTTATCTCTTTATTTATTATTTTATTCAGAGCATGCAGTTATGACAACAATATATCAGGTTTGTCTGAACCAAGGTTTATATTTTTTTCAACAACATTTATATACAAGTATAAATAACAATGTTTTTTGTTTCAACAGCTTCCCCATGAAATAATAGCAACTGGTGATTCTGCATATTTGACGCTTTCACTGGTATGCAGATGGTTTAGGGATGTGGTCCTGGCTAGACTGTAAGATGTTTTTTTCTGTTCAATGTACATTTCTTGGATTGAAATTTGTGGTATGTGACATTTATTTGTATGGTATGTATTTTGTCTTTACATTTTAAGGTGTGGTCAACTGGAAAAAAAATTCTCCGGACTACTGTGATGAGTTTCGCCGGATCTACAGCTTCAGGGAATGCTTGGAGCTTTTTTTAAGTCCTATCCACCAGCCCAGCTAACAGGGAACGTTCCCAGAACATTCACTAACGTTCTTTAAAAGTTGTGTAAATGTTAGGACAAAACGTTATTAAAATAATGTTTTCGGAACGTTCATATAACATTATTAACGTTCTTGTAACGTTGAGAGAAAACGTTCTTAGAACAACGTTATCAGAACGTCTTTATCAGGTTATTTGTGTTTGATAAACGTTCTGATAACGTTCCAGCAACATTATGCTAACCTTAGGATAACGTTCTAACAACATTATGCTAACGTTCCAGCAACGTTCTGCAAACATTAAGACACCGTTCCAGCAACGTTAAGCAAACTGGACATTTCCACGTTTTTAGAACATTTTAAATTAACGTTCCCACAACCAAAATGGAACGTTAGAAAAACGTTCTCAGAACCTAACTTTGTTAGCTGGGAGGGTACAGGGGAAGAGGAAGACGAGGGGAACTGCTGGGCTTTTACTCCGAAGATCTTTGTACAGGATTTTGCTCGCAGGACTGTTTTTTTGCTGCAGGAAATGAATTTCTGTAAAACTCAAAACTTGTAGATTGGAATTGGCTTTATGCCCAGCTGCACTACTTCCTGAACTTCAGCCAGCTCCCTTGTTTCCTGTCTGCTATTATTGGCCAAATTGATTAATTCAGGCGTGTCTGATTATTGTTGCCATGACTACTGAGGTCAAGCACACCTGAATTAATCAATTTGACCAATAATGGCAGACAGGAAACAAGGGAGCTGGCTGAAGTTCAGGAAGTAGTGCAGCTGGGCATAAAGCCCATTGAGAGATGAACTGGTTTTGATGTAGTAATTGATGCAACTAAAAGTTAAACTTAAAGGTCAAACTTGAAAAATTAGAATATTGTGCAAAAGTTCATGTTCAGTAATTCAAATTAAAAAGTGAAACTAATATATTTAGTATAAATAACTATTTATGCATATGGCATGATTATATATAATTTTCAGAGGGCTTACATTTTTGTAATATTCTGATTTTGTGAGATTTTGAATTTGATGTTCATCAAAATTATAACTTTTGCACGATATTAAAATTTTTCGAGTTTCACCTGTATAGTGTTCTATTGAAAAGCTATGGCAAAAACATAGGTTTCACTAATTGTGAATATGGTAAAGTACCTTGGTTCTTTAAGGTTTGCATAAATTCCATTCTGCTGATGCATAAGTGCAGTTTGGAGTCTATAATAAAGAAAAAGTGACAAAGTCTTTGTTTTGTTGTGTTCTTAAGAGCATGTATAGAAACTCCCTTATAAGTTTATTATAGTACAACCATTATTAATTACATTTATGTAAACGCACAAATACTATAATTACCATAGTTAATTTGTGATTACCATGGCTTTTTGGAGCTATGATCAGTGAAGTTTAACAGCCGTAAATGTAGTTAAAAAAAATGTTCGTAGGATCTTACGGAAACTCGTGGTTACTATCAGGTGAGACTGGTGACATGTCCGCTATAGTTTGCTCTCTCTCTCTCTCTCTCCCTCTCTCTCTCTCTCTCGCTATCTATCTATAGATAGAGAGCGAGATGTCATTAACTTACAAAAAAACAGTGAGTAATACAGAGGTAACGGACCATCTAACTTACTACAGCTGTTGAGGGAGTGATTGTGAATTAGACCATTATTTCTATTCTCTTTGTATTTCTACTTCAATGGAATAATGTGGAATCGCATTAATGTCCGCAAAATCAACAAGTTTATTTGTCTGTTGTGTTCTTCCGCATTCCCAGCCGGCCCAAAGCGTCACACTTCTCTGCACCAATGATCTGTAATAGCGTCACACTTCTCTGCACCAATAAGATCATATTTATTATAAACCAATAAACGTTAAGGTGGGCGGGGCGACACGTGTCGCTCCGCCCAAAAGTGTCGCCCCGCCCCATCGTCCAGATTGCACTCTGGGGTACTACACCTGTTCGGATTTTTCTGTTTTCTATGACGTTTTTTGAACTACAGCGTCACCATATTTGCAGCGGAACTGACAAATAAGGACATCGACTACCGGTCCAACACTTCGAGCAATCCGCCATTATTATTTCTCGCTCCGATTTTGTAGTCCGAGCTCAATGATGCAGAAGTTACGAGAGGGCAAGTCAAAATGTTCGGTTGTTGGATGTACGTTAGTGACCTGAAGCACTTCAAGGATTCCCACTTCAACAACCTCCGCCAGTAACGTTATACAGAAGGGTTTGCCGATCGACTTCGTCTGAATGAGAGGTAAATTCCTTCTATCTTTGGAGACGACGAACAGAGCATTTCGATAAGCTGTAAATATCGTTAATAAAAATAAAGTACTTTACTCTCTTAAAACACATGGTGGTCATGGTTTAGCAGTACCTTTGTCTTTCTTTGTTTTTGTTTTGAAGTAACGTTACCCGTCTGCAGTGTTATATTGTTCTCGAGTTTCATCAATGTTGTTTTCTGATGCTTTTCTAAACGTATCATATTATCAATACAGATTGTTTGCGGTAAGAGACCGTAGTCATTTATCTTGTCAGTGTGCTTGTTTTAACAAGAGAAATAGTCGACTTTTTCACTAACACAAAACAGTTAACTCACATTGTTCTGCAGGTTCGTCGTCGTCTTTATCAACTCGCTCGCTCTGGCTCGAATATGTAAGGCTTGATGGACAAGTCTTCTGTTGTTGACATTTTATTAACGTGTGAAGTTTGTGAACGTGTTCTTTGAAGGTATCGTATTTAATTGTATATCTCTAATCAAACTACAACAATAATGGCCGAACGTGGGGGGTTGAACTGACCGTGAACTCATCGACCTGGAGAGCGGGCGGGGTGTGACGCATATCCTTTTTATTTAAAGGGCCCGCTTTGAAACGGGTCGCTCAAAGACGCACATCAGAAAAGGGGCCTGTGGAGCTGTACTTTAATAATGAGGAATTCAGACCCAAACATTGCAGTTATGTTTTATATAGACCACAACGGTATGATTTATATGTAAAAATGAATGATTTAAAAGCATGATATGTACCCTTTAAGTATCATAAGAGGAGTGGGCGTGACAGGCGCCCTGAAAGTTGTCTCTGATTGGTCAGATAGAATGAGCGAGCCTAAATAACTCTCATATTTTAATGATTTCGTGAGAGAGATGTTATTATTATTAGTCAGACGTGTATGAGGCAGCGCGTAGACGGCGTTGTCACGTGATCCCTGTTACTCTTCTCAGCGGTGGTCAGAATGCATCAATCACTGTCGTTTGCGATTACTCAGATTAATGTTTAAAATAATTCCGACCGAATCATACATCTACACGAAGCCATACAGCTCAAATATCGCTACTTTTTGATAATAAATAAACATATAATGCTATCTAGGTAACGCAACAGCTAAAATATTTTTCTCACAAGAAACAGTTAGTTTGCAGCATTCTTGATTTATTTAGATATTTACAGTGGTGGAGGAAGTACTGAATCTCAGTACTTAAGTAAAAGTACAAATAACCAGATAAATATTTACTTTAGTAAAAGTAGAAGTAACACAATGACAACCATACTTAAGTAAAAAGTACCTGATTTTAAATGTACTAAAAGTAAAGTACTTGCATAATTTATTTTCTTAATGTCTATTTTAAAACATTTAATTCTAACTCATTCAACCTAATACTCCTATAATGATGTTCAATAATGATGGAAAAAAATGTTGTCACCATTTCTGAAACAAGCTTGCAATTAGGCAACATCATGCTGTTAATATAACTATGGCAGTAAACGCGATTAATTGGTGTCATTCTGAACCTCTTGGCTTGCCATAATCCTAAGCAAACGTATATTACACACGGTGTGTTTCCTATTCACGTAAAAACTAATTTTCGCGTATAAATTGCACAATAAACACACTGCTTGCGAGACGCATTTAGTGTGACCGGGTTGATGTATCATGGCAACCAAACGTCACTGGTGAGACAAACGTGCAACGGACGGGCGGTCAGATTACGTTTTGGCAGGGGAAAAACTGATCAGAAAATGTAATGAAAATGTAACAGAAGTTGTAGAAATGTAGTGGAGTAGAAAGTATAATAATTTCTGCAAAATGTAACAAAGTAAAAAGTATGCACTATTTATTCTACTTAAGTAAAGTAAAGATACGTGAAAAATTTACTTAAGTAAAGTAACAAAGTATTTGTACTTCGTTACATTCTGAAATGTAACGAAGCTGTAATGATGCTGAAAATGCAGCTTTGATCACAGGAATAAATTACATTTTACGATATATTCACATAGAAAACAGTTATTTTAAATGTTAATAATTTTTCACAATTATACTGTTTGTTGTTGTTTTTTGATCAAATAAATGGCTTGTTGAGCAGAAGAGACTTCTTTTAAAACCATTAAAAATAGTAATGTTTCCAAACTTTTGACCGTATTAGACAGCTGTGATTGCTGAATGCATCCAGTAGGTGTCAGTGTAAACTCTTCCTCCTGCTGTGTTTACTGTCTGGCAGCCGAAGTGAGGTGAGATAATAGAGTGTAAGTAATGCGCGATTACTGTACCACTGACTCCCCCCAAAACAGCAATAAAAGACAGCAATAAACCAGTGAACGCTGCTGGATCTGCCTGCGCCAAGGCTAATACACCATGTGTGTGTGAGGCAGTAAACAACACAATTTGATTTCCAAGCTGTGTGGAGTGCTAACTCTGAATTTATAGTCATCATAGTGCCAGTCCAATTTTAATATGAGTTGTAACACTAGTCTTCAATTAAACTTCTGCTATACTGCACACACAGGGGATGAGTGTTTACAGTAACTGCACAATTAACCCTGATGAACTTAATAGAAGACCTCGACGGCCTCTTGAGAAAATATGGGGAGATTTGCTGCCATCTACTGGTGTTTAACAGATTACAGAGGGACGTAGTCAATAGTGTCCCAAATGAAGCACTAGCCTAATGTCCTCAACCGTGTAGTGCATGTTGAATACATGAAGTGTCCAACATTTCACAATTAATTGCATCATTCAGGTATTTCAAATGCACTTTTTTCTGTTTGGAAACAAACACACTACTCACACTATTTATACAAAAATGCCGAACCGAACCGCTAGATGTCGCTAAAAATACACTCTGCACCTTTACTCTCTGGACTCAGTGAAACCGTGCAGAAACACTTTTTTACACTTTTTTACTTTTTATTAAGTACCGGTAGGCTACTTTTGACAAGACTACTTCACTGAGGTAAAGGGATAAGCAATACATTACTCTTTTCTCTTTTTTTGATACCTGATTTAGGCTTCATTTTTTGTAGTGCGAAGTTCCTTTCCTGGGCGACAAGACCAAACCATTTCTGCTTTTGTAAGGGGGATCGCTAACATGAGAGGGGACAAGATGCTAGGCACATTTCTCAGTTTTTCGGATGGAAAAAATGAGTCTTGAAGAATTTATATTAAAAACTTATTATTATAACTATGAGATTTTGTCATTTTAATATTGTGAATTAGCAATTTATATATATAGCCTATATGTGCCCCCCCCCCTCCTGTTACTCAGTTCCACTATTACCCCTGTCCGACGCCCCCTAATGACAAATAAGAATGAAAATACAAATTTTTTAAGTAAAATATCCATATTCATGTTTTTTTTAAATAAATAATATTTTCACTAAATGGTGGACATTGTTATTTGATTAATAGCTACTATTATAATTTTATTAATAATTTACTAATATTAATAAAAACATATTTTTTTTAATTGTTTAAAAAAATAAAATTGTTTTTGTTTTGTTTTTCCGAGCGAGTCATTTTTATTTTACTTGGAGTTTTAGTAAGTTGGTTTTTGTTACATTTATTGATTTTAAATATGTCTATATAGTTTTTTTTTTTTTTTTCATTTTTATTTAAATTTTTTTTTGTTATTTTAGGACAACTACCCCGACCAACATGTCAGAAAATTCAAATCCATATATGAAGAGTTCAGATGCAAAAGCCTCTATGTGCCATTTGAAATTTTCTTCTAAAATGACCATTTTTATCAAGCTTGTATATTTAAGTTCAGTAATTTCACTTAAATGACAATTAATAGGTAATCTTCATTGCCATTTAAGTGAAATTACTGAACTTAAATATACAAGCTTGATAAAAATGGTCATTTTAGAAGAAAATTTCAAATGGCATTTAGAGGCTTTTGCATCTGAACTCTTCATATATTTTTTTATTATGCTTTGTGACGTCACTTTAAGTGGCTAAAGTCAGTCCTCGTTTACAATAGAATAATTTAAATCCAAATTATTCAATAAAATAATAAGAGAAAAAGGAACCGAAATAGAAAGAAATGAACACATAAACGCAGTGCACTGTCAGTCGGTCTGATATACTGAAATAATTTTCCGTTGTGAATCATTAGCCCGTTCCTCAGCTGTTTGTTTAACACGTACAGTGGTTTAAATAGCACATGATTTGGCAATGGGATAATCTGTTCAAATCCCACAGACTATGATCAACATCACACCACAGTCCAGCGCTGAGTCCAGGTCAGACCACACTGAACTATGAGCTCGTGTTTACACCGTGATTGTTGGACCCATGATAAATATAAAGACTGTAAACTAGACTAACATCAGTACTTAACTGCCATATGAGCAAATACAATGGGATAATACACATAACACAACACATACAAACTGCACAGCACTATACAGCATAAACAAGCATATAAAAATACAATAATCTACAAATATGTGTATATACTGTAAGTGCATACGTTACATATTTCAATAGAGGGCTTTTAGTTTTTAATGAATAATTAGGGCATTCTGGGAGTTTATGGTGGGTTAATAAACACGTTTTGCTCTTACATCATCTGTCTTTTTCTGAACTCTGCTCCAGTATATCTCAATATAAGGTTCGAGATGACGTACTATTATTTCACTGGTGTCATCTTGTTAGTTTGAAGCCTGTTTGTGAAGAGTTGAATTGTCAAGCTATTATAGGAATGTGATTAAATTATTAGGAAGACCAAGTGGATTTATTGCATATACTTAAATCAGAGTTTAGTTGGTAATATTTTATATTTTATGCTCACCAAAACTGCATTTCTTTGATCAAAAATGGTCAGGTTTTTGCAAACAGAACATCAGGGAAACTCTACACTCTCAGAAAAAAAGGTACAAAAGCTGTCACTGGGGCTGTACCTTTTAAAAAGGTAAACTTTTGGCTGCATAAAGGCTGCATATTGGTACCTTAGTGGTACATATTAGCACCTAAAATGTACATATTAGGACCTAAAATAGACATATTAGCTCCTGAAATGTACATATTAACACTAAAAATGTACATATTAGCACCTAAAATGCACATATTAGCACCTAAAATGTACATATTAGCTCCTGAAATGTACATATTAGCTCCTGAAATCTACATATTAACACTAAAAATGTACATATTAGCACCTAAAATGCACATATTAGCACCTAAAATGTACATATTAGCACCTAAAATGTACATATTAGCACCTAAAATGTACATATTAGCTCCTGAAATGTACATATTAGAACCCTAAAATGCACATATTAACACCTAAAATGTATTTATTAGCACCTAACACCTAAAATGTACATAATAGCACCTGAAATGTACATATCAACACCTAAAATGTACATATTAACAACTAAAATGTACATATTAGCACATGAAATGTACATATTAGCACATAAAATGTCCATATTAGCACCTAAAATGTACATATTAACACCTAAAATGTACATATTAGCACATGAAATGTTCATATTAGCACATAAAATGTACATATTAGCACCTAAAATGGACACAAGTTTACCTTTTGAAAAGGTACAGCCCCAGTGACAGCTTTTGTACCTTTTTTTCTGAGAGTGTATATTGAAAAATAAAAGCAATAGAAAAACTGGGCAAAAGCAGAGCTGGGAGATAAAGGCAAGGAAGGGGAAACGACACGTTAAATCTGTATTATATACATTTTTGATAAATAACACCAAGGCTAACTTGGAAATGAGGCCCGATGTCCAAAATCCAGAACCACCCCTTTAAACGTTAAAAGCAAAACCTTAAAGTGGATACGTGATGCCACGGGTGGAGGTCATGATGCAGAGGAGTAATGTGAGCAGAACTCAAGAAGATATACTGTATCTTTTTGGGCAGACCAAGAAATAAAGCATTGCAATAAATCTAGCCGTGATGTGCTTAATGCATGAATTAAGGTTTCAGAGTCAGCTAAATTGAGAGAAGATTGTAGACGAGCAATATATTTGACAAGAGAAGAAATATGAGAGCCAAAAGATAGAGATGAGTCAAATAAAACATGACACACAGAAACAAGCATGGGCAAAGGCTTACGGCACCCAGACATAACAGAAGCATGTTCTCACACAAACACAAGAGTGAACACACAGTCCAGGGAACAACCCCGAAACCGCACAGTCCCACGATGACAACACAAACAACATGAGTGTCAACACACTAAAAATAAACCCAACCAAGGTGACGGGACCCGGACAAAATGTGCAATTTAAAAGAGCTGTTAAGATACAACATAAGATACACCGTGTTTTGCCAGATGAGAAGTTTATTTTATGTTAAATTAATTTTACTCTAATTTGTTTTATAACTATCAATTATCTCCTTTAATTCTTTTTATAACTGCTTTAATTCCCTGAGCTTTTATTTTGTAATTATTTCCTCTCTATGTAAAGCACTTTGAATTGCCATGGTGAAATAAGCTATATAAATAAACTTGCCTTACTGTAATTTATAGCTGAATGTTCAGCATCATCACTCCAGTCTTCAGTGTCACATGATCCTTCAGAAATCACTCTAATATGATGATTTGATGCTCAAAAAACATTTCTGATTATAATAAATAATGAAAACAGTTTAGGGAGTTCAAAAGAAAAGAAAAAATAATCATTTATTTGAAATCTTTTGCAACATCATACATGTCTTTATTGTTATCAGTTGAATGTGTCCTTGCTGAATAAAAGCTATTGTTATTTAGCTTGTTTGTAGTTGTTTCACTTACATTTTCATGATGGTATTGCTCATAAATGTCAGCTGCTCAAATTTAGTTGACAAAGTATGTTTAATATATTATAATATTAGGCCTAATATAGGCTAATGATTTCTGCAACAACAACTGCTCATTTGATTTAATATAACTATAGTGTTGTTGTTTATTTATTAATTTGACCTTTTTTTAATGTATACAGCCTGTAATAAAACTATCCTGAGAAATAGGGTGAATGCATGGCCAGTTTCAAAAAAGTAGCATAACTGTTGTACTCATGTGTAGAGTGACATATTCCCCTTCTTCTCTATAGTTTTCAGCTGTGCAAACACACAAATAGAAGAATCAGCTGAACGAAATTTTAAAAAATTGTTTTTTTCAACATTTGACTTACTAAACACCATAATAACAACCCATTACAGCCTATAACGTGAATACACTCGCAAACAGCGCAATAACGGATTTAATTAACATATTAACTGCTGGCTTCTTTCCAGCTAGACTGCATGAGGCAATATTGCGCAACGAGCGAGATGGTGCTCACTGCGGAACATGAAATCCACGGGGAGGAGTCGGATCCAGATCCAACTCCTCCCACCTTACATACACCTAAACCTAACCAACTCCGCCCCCTGATCTCTAAACCCACCCCTAATCCCTAAACCCAACCCTAATCCTACCCATCTCCACCCCTTGGATCGTGATCCGACTCCTCCCCGTGGATCTCATGTTCTGCATTGAGGTGCTACTGCAACGAGCGCGCATTCCCGCCCGGCGCGCGCACGGAGACGCGTCAGCACTTTCCCAGCAGAAGCCGGTGCTCGTGCACAGCTGTGATTATTACGTTACGTTTTCAGCTTGTTTTATAACTTTTTTTTTTTTTTTTTTTTTCAGTCCGTGTCGCTGGCAGTGTTCTGAGGAGGGGGATCTTCTACAATTCTCCAATCAGAAAGTGTAAGGATATGGTCTCATTCAGCTCTGACGCCTCCCTCTCCATACAGTATTCACGAGTGAACGCGCATCTAGTTCGGTGGTAAGGTGTAAAACTGAGGTGGGGAATCCCGTCCCAACATCATCCCTCATCAGGATTTGATTAGCATTATTATTATCAGGCTAAAGCTCAGGTCTCCTCCCCTCGCCCTACAGTGGCCGGCGGGTTCATGAGTCCAGAGGCACACACTCGGACAGGACAGCGAGCATGAGTATTTAGAGGCGGGCTCATCACATTATTCTGGGGTCAAAGAGTTTGATTTATATCTGTATATACATTTTTAAAATTATATTGTATTTTATTTCACTGATCATGGACCAAGGTAAGACAATCACCCATGGATTTTTTCTCCAATGTCAATATTTTTGTCTTTTACACAAAGATTTTGAATGAGGTGATGAAGTAGAAACTTACCTGATGGGGCATTTAAAACATGATCTCATATTTAGTCTTACAGAGTAGAGCTTTAAATTATTGCTTTGACCAACATCATCGTTGGAATTTATTTTTAATTGTATACATTTAGCAAACTGGTATTTCACTGTCAGAAACAGAAAACATACAAAAGCTCTCATAGGAGTGCTACCCCTTTAAAAGCTTCCAATATGATGTGTAATGATATGTACAATTTTTAAATACTAATATGCTCTATGATGTATAGATTCTTATATTTTTTTAAGTACAATAAACTTGTCATTACATTACAACAACTTAAAATGATATTAAACTGATTTAAATTAGGTTGAATCTCGTATAAGTTTTAAAAAAGTTTAAAATCGCTTAACTTGTTTTAATGAGTTGAAGATATGTAAAAACATATGTTGAACTTACTGACTAATCATGTCATTGTTTTACAGTGAGTGAGCAGCTAAATGGAAATAAAATTAAAATACCATTACACACTCAAATGTATCTTTTTTAAGATTTACAAATTGTATCGTAAAATTCCATCAAATTGAAATTTGACTGTAATAATCCTTATTCAATTGTTCAATGGAAAAAAGTAAGAATTATTTTATTCAATTTGATGGAATTTTACTATTAATATATTATAATATATTATTATAATATATTTACTAATATATTATATTACTATTTACTATTATATTATTATATTATATTAATATTATATTTACTAATAATAAAATACTAATATATTTAATATATTAATATATTATTATAATATATTTACTATTATGTGTAAATCTTAAAAAAAGTGTTTTTTTTAATTATTATTATTATTATTACTCAATTTTCACTACAAATATGCTAAAAAACTTCATTTTTGTGAAGTTATAAGCAATGCATGAAGAGAACATCATCCCTACCTCCATAGAAACCGAGAGAAACACGATGATGGAGTTCTGGAAGGAACATTCGAAGTTGGCAACGGTGGAGGAGATGATGCTGGACTCGAACGCGCAGGAACTGACCCAACACGAGCTGCCCGAGATCCTCTCCATGCTCCCTTCTCTGGCTGGTTCTGATGTGCTGGAACTTGGTGCTGGAATTGGGTCAGTGTGATCACATTAGGTTAGACCATTAGACATGTAACATTTGGGTGAACCGGATGAACATGCACAGATCATGTGTCACCCTGAAATAAAAAGCAAAGGAATTTATATTTTGCATAAAGAAAATGAAACATGTTTTCATGACAAATTCTCCACAAATTGGAATTACTGTGATCTATCCAGATGTTTTACTTTACAATACAATGGATATATCCAAGATATATCACATAATCCTTCAGAAATCATTATAATATCTGATTTGCTGCTCAAGAAACATTTCTTGATTTTTCCAAACAAGTTATATTCCAAACAAATAATGATTCTCAATCCAGTGGTTATTCCAATGAGATTCAACAATAAGTACAGTACAACGATGAGTTGTTAACCATTAGATATCAAAGATGTATTTACAAACAATATATAATTTTTATCATAATTTTTTACACAATTGCAGGAATGAGGCAAATTTAAAAATTCACAATATAAAGTTCCCAAAAAAATAATTGATTTTATTTTAATATTAAGATGTATGACATGTTCATATTTAATTTTAAACCAAAATAGGCTTGTTCATATGATTTATTTATTATGTGAGGTCATTATATGTATGGAATTGTTTACATTTATATTGTCAAACAAGTAGTTTGTCACAGAGCCAATTGTATATTCAAGCACACTGTAATAGAATTGGTGTAAAAACTATTTTCACTCACAAATTACTAGTAAATTTCACAAACAAATTAAAAGCAAGAAACACGTTGAATTAAACATGAAATTTTGAAGTAGAAAAGCTGAAAATGTGCTTTCTTGTAAAATAATTTTTACAGTGCACAATTATAAGGGCCGGGGCAATAAAATTGTATGTGTCAGTGAATATACTGGGATTCTCCCAGTCTAATGAGAATGATGGAAATCTGATGAAATTTAAATTGTGAGGTCAAATCTTGTGGTGATCTGTTTCTTGGCCAGTACTGAGCTTTTAAGCACGCTTTATTTGCTCCATTGTTACCATGACCTTTGCTCTTTTTAGCCGGTACACACGCCATCTCATTGGCAAGGCCCGTCACGTGACCGCTGTGGACTTCATGGAGAAGTTTGTGGAAAAGAACAGGGAGGAAAACGGTCACCTGGGCAACGCTGAGTTCATCCAAGCTGACGTCACAAAGCTGGACTTCCCTAAACACAGGTGAGAGAAAAACATGATGAATATATACAGAGAGAGAGAGAGAACTATATATATATATATATTCATTTCGTTAACGCAAACTATGACAAAAAAAAAAAATCCATTACATGAGACAATGACGAGACGACACCGACATCATTAAACACTAATCATAAAAACTAGATTTGATGAGTAGTTTTCTTTCTTATTGTACAAAATATTGTCAAATTTTTTCGAAATAAATAAAAACACTAAATTGCAACAAAAAAAGTAGATTTGATTTAAAGAAAAGTGAAGTGGTTGTGTCTGTAACACACTGATCTCTCTCTCTCTCACACACACACACACACACACTCTCTCTTTCTGTTTCAGTTTTGACCTGGTGTTCTCTAATTGGCTGTTGATGTATCTGAGTGATCAGGAGCTGAAGTCATTGGTTGAGAAGTTTCTAAAGTGGCTCCGCCCAGGCGGTTACCTGTTCTTCAGAGAGTCCTGCTTCCACCAATCAGGTTAGAGAAACAATGTCCTGTCAGTTTGACACTATATGGCAATGATGTAAAATTTCTTATTTTCTCAAATTATATTATTTTATTCTCTATTGTAATGTGACTAAAAAAATCTGAACTCTAAATTCCTGAAACCTATAGTTACTCAAATAAACCATCGTATTTATATATATAACCATTGATATAAACACTATATTATCAGGACATGACTTTATTAATCGGAAACTGGTTGTATAGTGAAAGTATCTTTGTGATAGATGGTTAAAAAAGTAAAAGGGCTTTATGATGTCAGTCGAAAAATAAAATTTGCTTTTGATAAAGGATTATAAGGATGAACATCACACTTTATTGCTTTCATTATTGGCAAGTTTGAGTATTTCTACAGGTGTACATGTGTGTCTTGACCTTCACAGGTGACAGCAAGCGAGATTTTAACCCCACGCACTACAGAACTCCTGCTCACTATAACCATCTGATGTCATCAGTGCTGCTGGAGGAATCAGAGAAGACGGAGAAGAAATGCCACGGCTTTGACATGGTGCTCAATAAAACGGTTCAGACCTATGTGAAGGTAAACCTGTCCGTCGACTGTAATCAAAACTCTTTATAAAAAAAGCCTGAAATGTAACTCCCTTGTTTTTGTCACAGATGAAGAAGAACCAGAACCAGTTGTGCTGGCTCATGCAGAAAGCCTGTCGAGGTGCGGTAGATCAGCATCAGGGCGGCTTCTCCACATTCCAGCAGTTCCTGGATAACCAGCAGTACACCAGAAGAGGAATACTGCGTTACGAGAAGATGTTCGGATCTGGATTCGTCAGCACAGGCGGACTCAGCACCACCAAGGTCAGGGCTGCAGAATACAAAGAGTCATACATCATCATGGGAAGATCAGAAAATTCATACATAATTATTATAATTGAACTTTTATTTAACCAGGAAGAGATAAAAAAATCTCTTTTTCAAGAGTGTCCTGACCAAGACAGGCAGCCGTACTATACCCTACATACAGAGCAGAGTAGACCAATCACAACACACTGGGCCATCTGACCAATCAGAGCAGAGTAGACCAATTGCATCAGACTGGGCCATCTGACCAATCAGAGCAGAGTAGACCAATTGCATGAGACTGGGCAATCTGACCAATCAGAGCAGAGTAGACCAATCATAACAGACTGGGCCATCTGACCAATCAGAGCAGAGTTGATCAATCACAACAGACTGGGCCATGTGACCAATCAGATCAGAGTAGACCAATCATAACAGACTGGGCCATCTGACCAATCAGAGCAGAGTTGACCAATTGCATCAGACTGGGCCATCTGACCAATCAGAGCAGAGTTGACCAATCACAACAGACTGGGCCATCTGACCAATCAGAGCAGAGTTGACCAATTGCATCAGACTGGGCAATCTGACCAATCAAAGCAGAGTAGACCAATAACAACAGACTGGGCAATCTGACCAATCAGAGCAGAGTAGACCAATTGCATCAGACTGGGCCATCTGACCAATCAGAGCAGAGTTGATCAATCACAACAGACTGGGCCATGTGACCAATCAGATCAGAGTAGACCAATCATAACAGACTGGGCCATCTGACCAATCAGAGCAGAGTTGACCAATCACAACAGACTGGGCCATCTGACCAATCAGAGCAGAGTAGACCAATTGCATCAGACTGGGCCATCTGACCAATCAGAGCAGAGTAGACCAATCATAACAGACTGGGCCATCTGACCAATCAGAGCAGAGTTGACCAATCACAACAGACTGGGCCATCTGACCAATCAGAGCAGAGTAGACCAATTGCATCAGACTGGGCCATCTAGACCAATCAGAGCAGAGTAGAGCAATTGCATCAGACTGGGCCGTCTGACTAATCAGAGCAGAGTAGACCAATCACAACAGACTGGGCCATCTGACCAATCAGAGCAGAGTAGACCAATCACAACAGACTGGGCAATCTGACCAATCAGAGCAGAGTAGACCAATCACAACAGACTGGGCAATCTGACCAATCAGAGCAGAGTAGACCAATTGCATCAGACTGGGCAATCTGACCAATCAGAGCAGAGTAGACCAATCACAACAGACTGGGCAATCTGACCAATCAGATCAGAGTAGACCAATTGCATCAGACTGGGCCATCTGACCAATCAGATCAGAGTAGACCAATCACAACAGACTGGGCCATCTGACCAATCAGAGCAGAGTAGACAAATTGCATCAGACTGGGCCATCTGACCAATCAGATCAGAGTAGACCAATCACAACAGACTGGGCCATCTGACCAATCAGAGCAGAGTAGACCAATCACAACAGACTGGGCCATCTGACCAATCAGAGCAGAGTAGACCAATTGCATCAGACTGGGCCATCTGACCAATCAGAGCAGAGTAGACCAATTGCATCAGACTGGGCCATCTGACCAATCAGAGTAGAGTAGACCAATCACAACAGACTGGGCAATCTGACCAATCAGAGCAGAGTAGACCAATCACAACAGACTGGGCCATCTGACCAATCAGAGCAGAGTAGACCAATTGCATCAGACTGGGCCATCTGACCAATCAGAGCAGAGTAGACCAATTGCATCAGACTGGGCCATCTGACCAATCAGAGCAGAGTAGACCAATTGCATCAGACTGGGCCATCTGACCAATCAGAGCAGAGTAGACCAATCGCAACAGACTGGGCAATCTGACCAATCAGAGCAGAGTAGACCAATTTCATCAGACTGGGCCATCTGACCAATCAGATCAGAGTAGACCAATTGCATCAGACTGGGCAATCTGACCAAAATCAGAGCAGAGTAGACCAATCACAACAGACTGGGCAATCTGACCAATCAGATCAGAGTAGACCAATTGCATCAGACTGGGCCATCTGACCAATCAGAGCAGAGTAGACAAATTGCATCAGACTGGGCCATCTGACCAATCAGATCAGAGTAGACCAATCACAACAGACTGGGCCATCTGACCAATCAGAGCAGAGTAGACCAATTGCATCAGACTGGGCCATCTGACCAATCAGAGCAGAGTAGACCAATTGCATCAGACTGGGCCATCTAGACCAATCAGAGCAGAGTAGACCAATCACAACAGACTGGGCCATCTGACCAATCAGAGCAGAGTAGACCAATCACAACAGACTGGGCAATCTGACCAATCAGAGCAGAGTAGACCAATCACAACAGACTGGGCCATCTGACCAATCAGAGCAGAGTAGACCAATTGCATCAGACTGGGCCATCTGACCAATCAGAGCAGAGTAGACCAATTGCATCAGACTGGGCCATCTGACCAATCAGAGCAGAGTAGACCAATCACAACAGACTGGGCAATCTGACCAATCAGAGCAGAGTTGACCAATCATAACAGACTGGGCCATCTGACCAATCAGAGCAGAGTAGACCAATCACAACACACTGGGCCATCTGACCAATCAGAGCAGAGTAGACCAATTGCATCAGACTGGGCCATCTGACCAATCAGAGCAGAGTAGACCAATTGCATCAGACTGGGCCATCTGACCAATCAGAGCAGAGTAGACCAATCACAACAGACTGGGCAATCTGACCAATCAGAGCAGAGTAGACCAATCACAACAGACTGGGCCATCTGACCAATCAGAGCAGAGTAGACCAATCACAACAGACTGGGCCATCTGACCAATCAGAGCAGAGTAGACCAATTGCATCAGACTGGGCCATATGACCAATCAGAGCAGAGTAGACCAATTGCATCAGACTGGGCCATCTGACCAATCAGAGCAGAGTAGACCAATCACAACAGACTGGGCAATCTGACCAATCAGAGCAGAGTAGACCAATCACAACAGACTGGGCCATCTGACCAATCAGAGCAGAGTAGACGCTAGTTTTCTGTCTAAATGAATTTGTGTTTTTTAACAAATTGTGGAGAAATGAATGATTTGTTCGTTAAAACGGCCACTTGTTTCGTTCCTGAATGAAGCAGCTTTTTTAAATGAATCTGTAAAATAAATGTTTCAAGGACTCGTTCATACATACAGTCCCTGGTTTCATTCCCAAATGAATGAATGTGTGTTTTTTAATAAATAGTTTGAATGAATTGGCTAAGATACACGTACTGGAGCAACTATATAATTTTGTAACTGAAACTTTCATATCCACTCTAGATCAGTGATACCAACCTAAATTTTTCTTTAGATATCAGTGGAAAACTACTCCTCTCTGCATCCTCAGTGTTATCTCATCATTTAGTGAATAATTAATGGTTTGTTTTCAGTTTATCTCTTTGATATATTAATCTGTAACCCATCAGGAGTTTGTTGATATGCTGAACTTGACCGCAAAACAAAAGGTTCTAGATGTCGGCTGTGGGATTGGAGGGGGAGATTTCTACATGGCCAAGGTGAGCCAAAGGTTGACATATGATGGGTTTATGTGTTGCCACAGAACATGTTTCACGCTCTTTAAGTCCACTTTCCTCGGGACATTTTAACTGTCTAGAAACTGGACTGTTATCAAACACAAATTCAGTTTAATCTACATTATATTTTAACAGGGGTTACAATCTGACTGCTTGCACATGATCATTTACAGCTGCTGTTTCTGATTGACACGATTAATTATGACTATCCGTTTTAATGACAGACCTTTGGAGTGGAGGTTCTAGGGATGGACCTTTCCTCAAACATGGTGGAGATCGCCATGGAGAGAGCTGTCACAGAGAAACTCCCATTAGTAAGCTGAGTTTTCTACCCAATACATATCAACACTCTGGCAACCGCCCACAACACCCTAGCAACCACATAGCAAGGCAAAAAAACTACCAAGAACCGCTTTACAACTGCATAGTGACACTCTGGCAACCGCCCACAACACCCTAGCAACCACATAGCAAAGACAAAAAACTACCAAGAACCGCTTTACAACTGCATGGTGACACTCTGTCAACCGCCCACAACACCCTAGCAACCACATAGCAAAGACAAAAAACTACCAAGAACCGCTTTACAACTGCATATCAACACTCTGGCAACCGCCCACAACACCCTAGCAACCACATAGCAAGGCAAAAAACTACCAAGAACCGCTTTACAACTGCATGGTGACACTCTGTCAACCGCCCACAACACCCTAGCAACCACATAGCAAAGACAAAAAACTACCAAGAACCGCTTTACAACTGCATATCAACACTCTGGCAACCGCCCACAACACCCTAGCAACCACATAGCAAAGCCAAAAAACTACCAAGAACAGCTTCACAACTGCATATCAACGCTCTGGCAACCGCCCACAACACCCTAGCAACCACATAGCAATGGCAAAAGACTACCAAGAACCGCTTTACAACTGCATATCAACACTCTGGCAGCCGCCCACAACACCCTAGCAACCACATAGCAAAGGCAAAAAACTACCAATAACCGCTTTACAAATGCATAGTGACACTCTGGCAACAACCCACAACACCCTAGCAACCACATAGCATTGCAAAAAACTACCGAGAATAGCTTCACAACTGCATATCAACACTCTGTTAACCACCCACAACACCCTAGCAACCACATAGCAAAGGCAAAAAACTACCAAGAACCGCTTTACAACTGCATGGTGACACTCTGGCAACAACCCACAACACCCTAGCAACCACATAGCAAAGCCAAAAAAACTACCAAGAACAGCTTCACAACTGCATATCAACACTCTGTTAACCACCCACAACACCCTAGCAACCACATAGCAAAGGCAAAAAACTACCAATAACCGCTTTACAAATGCATAGTGACACTCTGGCAAAAACCCACAACACCCTAGCAACCACATAGCATTGCAAAAAACTACCGAGAATAGCTTCACAACTGCATAGTGACACTCTGGCAACCGCCCACAACACCCTAGCAACCACATAGCAAAGACAAAAAACTACCAAGAACCGCTTTACAACTGCATGGTGACACTCTGTCAACCGCCCACAACACCCTAGCAACCACATAGCAAAGACAAAAAACTACCAAGAACCGCTTTACAACTGCATATCAACACTCTGGCAACCGCCCACAACACCCTAGCAACCACATAGCAAGGCAAAAAACTACCAAGAACCGCTTTACAACTGCATGGTGACACTCTGTCAACCGCCCACAACACCCTAGCAACCACATAGCAAAGACAAAAAACTACCAAGAACCGCTTTACAACTGCATATCAACACTCTGGCAACCGCCCACAACACCCTAGCAACCACATAGCAAAGCCAAAAAACTACCAAGAACAGCTTCACAACTGCATATCAACGCTCTGGCAACCGCCCACAACACCCTAGCAACCACATAGCAATGGCAAAAGACTACCAAGAACCGCTTTACAACTGCATATCAACACTCTGGCAGCCGCCCACAACACCCTAGCAACCACATAGCAAAGGCAAAAAACTACCAATAACCGCTTTACAAATGCATAGTGACACTCTGGCAACAACCCACAACACCCTAGCAACCACATAGCATTGCAAAAAACTACAGAGAATAGCTTCACAACTGCATATCAACACTCTGTTAACCACCCACAACACCCTAGCAACCACATAGCAAAGGCAAAAAACTACCAAGAACCGCTTTACAACTGCATGGTGACACTCTGTTAACCGCCCACAACACCCTAGCAACCACATAGCAAAGGCAAAAAAAACTACCAAGAATAGCTTCACAACTGCATATTAACACACTGGCAGCCGCCCACAACACCCTAGCAACCACATAGCAAAGCCAAAAAACTACCAAGAACAGCTTCACAACTGCATATCAACACTCTGGCAACCGCCCACAACACCCTAGCAACCACATAGCAAAGCCAAAAAACTACCAAGAACAGCTTCACAACTGCATATCAACACTCTGGCAACCGCCCACAACACCCTAGCAACCACATAGCCAAGGCAAAAAACTACCAAGACTCGCTTTACAACTGCATGGTGACACTCTGGCAACCGCCCACAACACCCTAGCAACCACATAGCAAAGGCAAAAAAAAACTACCAAGAATAGCCTCACAACTGCATAGCGACACTCTAGCAACCGCCCACAACACCCTAGCAACCACATAGCAAAGGCAAAAAACTACCAAGAACAGCTTCACAACTGCATATCAACACTCTGGCAACCACCCACAACACCCTAGCAACCACATAGCAAGGCAAAAAACTACCAAGAACCGCTTTACAACTGCATGGTGACACTCTGGCAACCACTCACAACACCCTAGCAACAACATAGCATTGCAAAAAACTACCGAGAATAGCTTCACAACTGCATATCAACACTCTGTTAACCACCCACAACACCCTAGCAACCACATAGCAAAGGCAAAAAACTACCAAGAACCGCTTTACAACTGCATGGTGACACTCTGGCAACCACTCACAACACCCTAGCAACCACATAGCCAGGCAAAAAACTGCCAAGAACCGCTTTACAACTGCATGGTGACACTCTGGCAACCACTCACAACACCCTAGCAACCACATAGCATTGCAAAAAACTACCGAGAATAGCTTCACAACTGCATATCAACACTCTGTTAACCACCCACAACACCCTAGCAACCACATAGCAAAGGCAAAAAAACTACCAAGAACAGCTTCACAACTGCATAGTGACACTCTAGCAAACACCCACAACACCCTAGCAACCACATAACTAAGCCAAAAAAAAACCCTACTTAAAACAGCTTCTCTACTGCATAGCAACACACTGGCAACCACTCAGATTGCCCTAGCAACATTGTAGCAAATCACACACACTACTCAAAACAGCTTAGCAACTGCAAAGCAAGATAACCACATGGACACCTTAGTAACTGCATAGCAAAGGCAACAAATTACTCAGAAGAGCTTTGCAACTGCTCCCTGGCAACCACTCACAGCACCCTAGCAATCAGCTATAACAACCTAGCAACCACCCAGAGTATCCTAGTAACTACATAGCAAAGTGCAACAAACTACTCAAAATAACTGCATAGTAACACCCTGGAAACCATCCATCACACCATAACAACCACCTATAACAACCTACCAACCCCCTGGAAACCACCCATAACACCATAGCAACCACTCATAACAACAATAAACTGCATAGCAACCACAGCAATCCTATCAAACTACTCAGAACAGCTTAGTTACTGCATAGCAACACCTTAGAATTACGCCAGCGAGTTTTTCCCACAGGATATAAAAATCTGTTTTAAAACCTGTTACGTCAAGCTTTGACAATGAACAGAGCTGCATTCTGGGACAGCTCTGGCTGTCGTTCTGCACTTCCTGATAGCAGATTAACTTGTCCTTCCTCTGCAGGTGCAGTTTGAGGTGTCGGATGCCACAAAAAGAAGGTTTCCTGATGCCACGTTTGATGTGGTTTACAGCAGAGACACGATTCTGCACATCAGGGACAAACTTGACCTCTTCAGAAAATTTTACGTGAGTGTTCACACAGGATAACAGGAGCCTGGGTGCATGCTTTCATGCCTTTGACTTTGTGTAATAGAATAGCATATATTTGTTTGTGTGCATGTGTGTATGTATGAGGACATGCAAATGATCGTCTGCAATCTGCATGTGTAAATGTACTCTGTCGGTAGCAGGTGTGTGTGTGTGTGTGTGTGTGTGTTCCGGTGAATATGAGTGTGTAGGTGTTCAGTGTTTGTGGTTTTAACAGTTAACATCACCTTGAGGGGACTCAAATGAGATGACATATTACAAAAACAAGCCTAGTAGTATAGTCTCCAAAAAGGCAAATGCATTGATATAAGCAAATTAAAGCTGACATGCAAAATAAGAGTAAAGGCAAACTGTATGTGAATGGTCTGCCCTCTAATGGACAAACCATGTGTTTTCATAGGAGTCCATGATAACAGATTGAACTATTGCTTTCAAGGAGTAGTTAACTTTTTTTTTTTTTAAATGTTGCTGATAATTTACTCACCCCCTTGTCATCCAAGATGTCCATGTCTTTCTTTCTTCAGTTGAAAAGAAATGAAGGTTTTTGATGAAAACATTCCAGGATTTTCTCCATATAATGGACTTCAATGGGGTCCAAACGGTTCAAGGTCCAAAGGAGAGTTTCAGTGCAGCTTCAAAGGGCTTTAAACGACACCAGACGATGAATAAGGGTCTTATCTAGCGAAACGATCGCTCATTTCAAAAATAATTAAAAAAAAGTTTAAGTTTAATAAGCAGAAATGCTCGCCTTGCTCTGTTCTGTGATGCGCGTTCGTGACTCTCCTGTTCAAACTCGTTCATCAAAATGAACATCTTTTTTCAAGTCATGACTCGAAGGGTCCTAGATAAGACCCTTATTCATCGTTTGAAGCCCTTTGAAGCTGCACTGAAACTCTCATTTGGATCTTGAACCGTTTGGACCCCATTGAAGTCCATTATATGGAGAAAATCTTGGAATGTTTTCATTACAAACCTTAATTTCTTTTCGACTGAAGAAAATAAATTATCAGCAAAAGTATAATGTATGCATGTGTTTTTCAGTCATGGATGAAGCCGGGCGGTAAGCTGCTGATCAGCGACTATTGCTGTGGAGAGAAGCCCTGGACTCCAGCGTTTCAGGATTACGTCAACCAGAGGGGATATATTCTCTACACACCTCAGAGATACGGACGGGTGGGACAGGACCTAATAAAATCATAGTGTTGGGAATTATTATTGATCTATAATGTAGCATTGATGATATCTGTTAGTACTGGATGTAATGAAGGCAAGCTAGTAAAAGCTTGACCTCGAGAGGCGCACTAGCCCATTGTTAGCGTGCACGAGTTGCGAGTTGAACTGGACGGGTTATATTTGGTGCCATGACCCGCATGTGAGTGAGGTTTAGGTTGATGAGGTGCAAGTAAACCTCCCTCTACTGGCCTCATAAGGCATGATAGCATCCTTAAAGGGATACTCCACCATTGTTTCATATTAAAGGGATACTCCACTTTTTTTGGAAATAGGCTCATTTTACAACTCCCCCAGAGTTAAACACTTGGGTTTTACCGTTTTCAAATCCGTTCAGCTGATTTTCTTATATATCTCATTGACTTCCATTGTATATTTTTTTCCAACTATGGAAGTCAATGAAACCAGACACTGTCTGGTTACTGATTTTCTTCTAAATATCAGAAAATCGTCTGAATGGATTTGAAAATGGTGAAACTCAACTGTTTAACTCTGGGGGAGTTGTAAAATGAACCTATTTCCAAAAATAGTGGAGTATCCCTTTAAACTATGTTATTCCCTTAACTAAGACAAGTTGATACACACCTCTCTCGTCTCAGTGCGTGCACTCAATCACTCATTAGGATCATTAGGATCCAAACAGAGAAGCGACCAAACACCTCCACGTTTTCCCTCTTTAAATACAGTTATTGAGTAGGACTGGTTACTTATATTGTACGTAAGCTTGTCTATGCACCATGATTATGATAATAATGAGTGTATTTGTGTGTTTTTCAGTTCCTGAGCGAGGTGGGATTCAGTAATGTTCGCGTCGAGGACAGGACAGAGCAATTTATTCAGGTGATAAAGACTGAGCTGCAGAGAGCCGAGGACATGAAAGAGGAGTTTATACAGGTAAACAAACACACACACACACACACACACACACTTTTATGCTCATGCAAAATCTGCATTTCATTGACAACATCACATTTGCATGCACACGGTTGGAGGAAATATTTTATTTCCCCTTTTTTTCCTTTTATTTCACTAATCATTAAAGGGTTAGTTCACCCAAAAATGAAAATTCTGTCAGTATTTACTCGCCCTCATGTTGTTCCAACCCCGTAAGACCTTCGTTCATCTTCGCAACACAAATTAAGATATTTAAGATATTAAGATCGCTCCTGCATACTAGTCCATAGGCTTCTTGAGGGAATGACACTTGATGGCATCTAAAAGTCATTAAAGACATCGTTAAAATAGTCCAAGTGACTACAGGAGCTCAATTTTAACTTTATCAAGCGACGAGAACACTTTTGTGCGCAAAAAAACAACAAAAATAACGACTTTATTTCAACTATTCACTTCCTTCTCCATGGGCCTGTAGTCAGTTAACGTAGTGTGATTGCGTAAAGCTACGTCACACGTAGGCTCACTATTGGCCGACGCTGGTCATGTGTGTGATGCGTGTGACGTACAATAACAGAAGCTTACGCTATTAAACTAGTAACCTGACTCGCGCAGAGGGAGAAATTAATGAATAGTTGAAATAAAGTCGTTATTTTTGTTGTTTTTGCGCACAAAAAGTATTCTTGTTGTTTGATAAACTTAAGATTGAGCCCCTGTAGTCACTTGGACTATTTTAACGATGTCTTTAATGACTTTTCGATGCCATCAAGTGTCATTCCCTCAAGAAGCCTATGGACTGTATGCAGGAGTGATCTTAATATCTTAAATATCTTAATTTGTGTTGCGAAGATGAACGAAGGTCTTACGGGGTTGGAACAACATGAGGGTGAGTAAATACTGACAGAATTTTCATTTTTGGGTGAACTAACCCTTTAATACAGTCATTAAAGGGATCATATAATGGTACGTGCACTTTTTAAAGTTGATTGTACAGATGTGTGTTGTCAGTGCCTGTACACAACCATCCTATAATGATAAAAATCCATCCAGTGTTTTTGTTTTAATCTCATGTTTTCCCGTCTCAAATCGAGCCGTTCAGCACGCCCCTCCTACAATTGTTGATTGACAGCAGCGTACCCTGTAACATCGATTTGTCAACAGACTTACCTATACATCAGTAAACACACAGTGTTCGTATGTCACTACTCTACCCTGCCAGTACATACAAAGATAGACCAAAGTGACATTCAGAAACGTCCTCAAGCCTTCATTTTCCAGTGCAGAACGAGATGTTTTCTGTTGTTTTCTCTCTCCAAAATAAACCCTCAACTGTTGTCAAGGCAACACTCCGCCCCACAGAACAGAGGGGCGGAGTCAACAAAGCTCATTATCATTTAAAGACACATGCACTGAAAAACAGAGCTGTTTTTGACCAGGTAAAATAAGTGTTTTTTTACAATAATAATCAGAATTTTTAATTAAGGTATATTACAAACTTTTCATTTAGACCCTAAAGAATCAAATTAACTTGAAAATGGCATTATATGACCCCTTTAAAAACGAGTTTCGCAAGTTTGTCTGAATATTGTTGGGAATGTCATGCACGCATGCTGTTAATCACCGTCTCCTCCACAGGAGTTCTCCAAGGACGACTATGATGTCATTGTAAAGGGATGGACAGAAAAACTGCAGCGCTGTGAGACAGGAGACCAACGCTGGGGGCTTTTCTATGCCACCAAAGAATGAGAGAGAGAGAGAGACAGAGGAGGAATCCAACTAATGATCAAATCAGAATCACTATTTTTCAGATTAAACTGTGTGTTAATTCTGTGAATTGCACAAAAGTGTTGCAAGATCAACATACTCTTATGCAGCATAAAGTGAATAAAATAGCACTTTCCTTTACTCTTTTTCTTTGTTGATTTGAATGTATATGCTTGTGCTTTTAAAGTGTTGGATAAAATCCTCAAAATTCAATGTGCAGTGAATGTCTACGAATGTTTTAACACACAATGAGCTTCAGAGCTTTTTATGAGCTGCAGATAAACACACAAAAAGTAAAATCTATAAATGTGTGTGTAAAAAAGGTGTGAACAAAATGTAGGCTGTGAATGCGTAGAAAATAATAGAAGTAGAAAGGAGAATGTGAGTGTGTGTGTGTGTGTGTGTGTGTGTGTGTGTGGGGGGGGGGGGTAGAGGTATGTGAAAGGGGAATGTATGCTGTGTGTGAGACAGTAGAAGAATGGCCCCTCATGTAAAAGCAAATGTGAGACATACATATATATGCACACACAGATATATATATATATGTATATATATTTATATATATATATACACTGTATATATCTATCTAAATATACATTAATACTATATGCACATATACTTTTATATATAATGTGATACTAATATGTGTGTGTGTGCGTGTGTGTGTATATGTGTATATGCACACACACACACACATATATATATATTAGGGCTGTGCAAAAATTAATTGCGATTAATCGCATCCAAAATAAAAGTCTGTGTTTACATAATATATTTGTGTGTGCTGTATATAATTATTTTGTATATATAAATACACACACATGCATGTATATATTTCAGAAAATGTGTTATTCATATATAAAATATTTATATTCATATAATATAGATTATGTATTTATAAATATATACAGAATTTCAGCGCAAATAATTCTTAAATATATACATGCATGCATAGGTGTTTATATATACAAATTAATTATATACAGCACACACAAATATATTATGTAAACACAGACTTTTTTTTGGATGCGATTAATCGCAATTAATTTCTGCACAGCCCTAATATATATATATATATATATATATTTGTATGATAACACCTACACACAGATTATATATTGGTTTCGCATTATATATTATATGTATATTACAAAATATATTAGATAACACATATATCACATTTGTATTATTACGCATTTTATTAAAAAAAATTATTGTATTTTTGTATAATTACTTAAGCACTGTTTGGTTATTATACAAAAATAAATTGTATATACATTTGTATATACATTCAAATATAATTGTAATTACAAAACATCAATGAAATGTTGAAATGTGCAAAATATGCATGTCCTTTGTTTTTGTTTTTTTAAGATATATATGGCAGACAGCACTCAAAAGAAGAAAAACTGTAGTTAAACCCTCTGAGTTAAACCTGTGCTGTGGATGGGAGTGTCCGTCACGTCACACACACACACACACACAAACAGAAGGAGGAAGCGCTCGTGCTGCACGGAGGAAGAATGAACCATCTGCATCTCTTCTCATCTGACGTGTGTGTTCTTCACCCTCATGATGGCGAGACTGAGCGAACACGGGATCCGGCTGAGCTCTGTGTGTATCTTTCTTAACTTCTCTAAACTAAAGTCTTTCTCACGCACTACCATATGCTTTACTTGCAAGTATTATATTGCGTAATAATGTTGTTTTTATAGATGAGCCCGTCGTACCTGGAGAGCAACTCCACCAGTCACACATGGCCCTTCAGTGCGGTCGCGGAACTCATCGGTGAGCGAAACACTCATGCATTCACAGGATAAACACACACACTCGTGCATTCACAGGATAAACACACACACTCGTGCATTCATGTGTTCGCAGGATAAAATCCTCATGCTTTCGCTTTAAACTTCCGCAAAATCTCATAGACGATAACGCGCACCTGTTGCGCGCAAACTACAGTGCATATAACGCTTTAATTAAAATTAATGGAGTGATGTTAAAACGCAACACACGATGCATTTTAAATCTTAGTATCAAATGTAGTGCGTGGATCTGTGTCTGAGTGTCATTGCACTAAGTTCATGACAAAATAATTTCTGTGGCAAGCAAAAAACGTCATCAGTGCGTGTTACTGCTTATAAATGTGATCCTGTCAAATGCATACAGATGCATTAATGCAGAGATAGAGATTCACAAGCTGAAACTGTATACGTAGCGTGTGTGTGTTGTGAAACATGTTGACAGTTAATGATGAACTACACTTGTGGTTACTCTGCTATGAAAGATAGATGGTTTATGGTAAAGGCTGATGGAAATACGTGACATTTTCAGGATCGGATCTCAGTACGGTTAGAGACAGGAAACATGGAGATGATGGTGAAATATCTCCAAATGTGCTTATCTTTAAACGCTTAATAATCAAGATATGAGGTTTGACAAAATCCGTCTTTACTCGCAGTTTCCCCTCTACATCCTGTGTGTCTGGGTTTAGTTTGTAGTTTATAGGTTATATTTAAAGTTCTGCAATTTCCGCAACCGCTTGCAGTTTAAGAGGAAAAAAAGGAAATTGATTTTTATGTCAAATTGCATTACAAATGAAAAAATAATAATAATGCAACCGCACATTTTTTTCTCGAATGATTTGAAAAATCGACAGATAATGCATCTGACCCGGGCGTCACAGCCAAGAACATCTGGATAGATGTTGTGACGCTCAGAGAACAGCTGTGCCTCAGTTTTATGGACAATGGCAGTGGCATGACGCCCAACAAACTGCACAAAATGCTCAGGTGCGTGAAAACACAAACACACACACACACACCAATGACGCCTTAAATCACGCATCTTGTTGAGAGAGTTCATTCTGAGAGCATTTCTACACTGTAAAAAAAATATTGTTGGTGTAACTTTAAAAAATGCCTTAAAATTTTAAGTTCATTAAATTGAGTTAAAGGAGGAGTTTACTTTTTAAAAAAACATTTGCTGATAATTTACTCACCCCCATGTCATCCAAGATGTCCATGTCTTTCTTTCTTCAGTCGAAAAGAAATGAAGGTTTTTGATGAAAACATTCCAGGATTTCCTCCATATAATGGACTTCAATGGGGTCCAAACGGTTCAAGGTCCAAATGAGAGTTTCAGTGCAGCTTCAAAGGGCTTTAAACGACACCAGACGATGAATAAGGGTCTTATCTAGCGAAACGAGCGGTCATTTCAAAAATAAATAACAAAGTTTAAGTTTTATAAGCACGAATGCTCGCGTTGCTCTGTTCTGTGACGCGCATTCGTTCGTGACTCTCCTGTTCGAACTCAAAATGAACGAATCTTTTTTTGAGTCATGACTCGAAGGGTCCTACATAAGACCCTTATTCATCGTCTGGTGTCGTTTAAAGCCCTTTGAAGCCGCACTGAAACTCTCATTTGGACCTTGAACCGTTTGGACCCCATTGAAGTCCATTATATGGAGAAAAATCCTGGAATGTTTTCATCAAAAACCTTAATTTCTTTTCGACTGAAGAAAGAAAGACGTGGACATCTTGGATGACATGGGGGGTGAGTAAATTATCAAAAGTGAACTACTCCTTTTAATATAATAAAGGAGATTGATTTAATCAGAAACTCAAAATATTATGTTATCTGAACCACATAAATTATTTGAGTTGATTTGGCAAAAGAAAACAATGTTATATATATATATTTTTTTACAATGTAAGGTTAATCTTTCTATCTCTTCGCAGTTTTGGGTTCACAGAGAAAGGCTCTAGTAAAAGCAGCCATCAGCCCATCGGTGTGTACGGAAACGGATTCAAATCGGGCTCGATGCGTCTGGGCCGAGACGCCCTGATCTTCACGAAGAACGGAGGCTGTCAGAGCGTAGGCTTGCTGTCTCAGACCTTCTTACAGGCTATCAAAGCTCAGGCCGTGATCGTACCCATCGCCCCCTTCAACCAACAGACCAATATCCTTCAGCACAAACACCCAGAGCGGATCTCTCAGCCCAACATTACACATTTTTCTGTATGCAAAAATCAATGCATGGATTTGTTTTGCACTCAAAGCGTCAAAGCGTGGCCCTTAACCCCCATCTTTCACAGACGCTAGTGGTGACGGAGGATTCGGAGGCCAGTCTGAAAGCCATCCTGAAATATTCTCTCTTCCAGAGCGAGTCTGAGCTACAAGAGCAGCTGGACTCCATACAGGGAAAGAAAGGAACCAAGATCCTCATCTGGAACATCCGCAGGTCTGTGGCACGGTGTACTTGTCGTAGTGAAAGATGAAGATGTCGTCACTGAGCAAATGCAGACAGAACAACCAGTCGCGTGATTCATTTGCATGTGATTTAAATGTTGCACAGACGGACTCCGCCGGGACAACACACTCCCGATTTGTGTGTGTTTTGAATATAACCCTAACTGCTTAGTTTAACAAATCAAGTTATTTTAAAATTCTCTCAACTCTAACAAAAAGCATATTTAAGCAACTAGTAATGCTGTTAGTCAAAAAATAATGCCAGGTTTATCAGAAAACATGCATTATTAAGTACCAATGTTTATTAGACGCCTTACCTTAAGTACTGAGATCTGATAAACTGATAAGGTGTGATGAACCCTGACCTTGAATGCAATGTAAATTGGTTTGGATAAAACTTTTGATTGTTTTCTAAATGTCAAACCAAAGTTATACTACAGGGCTGCTGAATGCTTGAATCGGATTGGTTGTTGATGAGCGGTGTGCAGTTATTTTCAGCGAAACTCACGGCTAAAGTAGTTCCGGCAGGTCTTGACCGCATTACAGTTTCATATCACTCCGCCGAATGATTTCCGTTCCTTCAAGGTCTTCACAGCCGACAAAACCCACAACGACACTGACCAATCAAGTAAATATAGGATAAAAACAAACATGTTTTTTGCTACAAAATTACTTTTTATGCACAGAAAGCACATACTTTCTTTCTCAAACGCACACACACATACGGACACACACTCACACAGAAATGTAGTAAATAGAAAAATAGTTTAGCAACTTAAACTGTACATATTATGCTTTTAAATCATTCATTTTTACAAATAAATCATACCGTTGTGGTCTATATAAAACATAACTGCAATGCTTGGGTCTGAATTGAAAGCCCCTTTTCTACCGCTTTTCTGATGTGCGTCTTTGAGCGACCCGTTTCAAACGCGGCCCCTTTAAATAAAAAGGAGATGCGTCATACCCCGCCCGCTCTCCAGGTCGATGAGTTCACGGTCGGTTCAACTCTTATTGTAGTTTGATTAGAGATATACGATTATATACGATACCTTCAAAGAACATTTTTATTCACACGTTAATAAAATGTCAACAACAGAAGACTTGTCAATCAAGCCTTACATATTCGAGCCAGAGCGAGCGAGTTGATAAAGACGACGACGAACCTGCAGAACAATGTGAGTTAACTGTTTTGTGTTATTAGTGAAAGTCGACTATTTCTCTTGTTAAAACAAGCACACTGACAAGATAAATGACTACGGTCTCTTACCGCAAACAATCTGTATTGATAATATGATACGTTTAGAAAAGCATCTAAATGACCATTGATGAAACTCGAGAACAAAACACTGCAGACGGGTAACGTTACTTCAAAACAAAAACAAAGACAGACAAAGGTACTGCTAAACCATGACCACCATGTGTTTTATTTTTATTAACGATATTTACAGTTTATCGAAATGCTCTGTTCGTCGTCGCCAAAGATAGAAGGAATTTACCTCTCATTCAGACGAAGTCGATCGGCGAACCGTTCTGTATAACGTTACTGGCGGAGGTTGTTGAAGTGGGAATCCTTGAAGTGCTTCAGGTCACTAAAGTACATCCAAAAACCGAACATTTTGACTTGCCCTCTCGTAACTTCTGCATCATTGAGCTCGGACTACAAAATCGGAGCGAGAAATAATAATGGCGGATTGCTCGACGTGTTGGACCGGTAGTCAATGTCCTTATTTGGCAGTTCCGCTGCAAATACTGTGACGCTCTTGTTCAAAAAACGTCATAGAAAACAAAAAAATCTGAACAGGTTGAAAAATATGACCAACAGAATATAAAGATATAAACGAAGCACCTGAAGAGAATAAGTTCATCTTTTCTGTACTTATAAACACTCCAAATATACAACAAAATACATTTAAGGGCTAAAAAAGTGGATTTTGCATGCTATGTCCCCTTTAAAAGTTCCACTAAATTTCTCTCTAGTGAGGAAATAACAGCGCTGTTCTTGAAGCAGATCAACTTACAGTTTCACTATTAGTTGAGATGAACAGACTCTGGTAATTCACACACATTCTCTCTCTAATAACTGCATTACTCTTGCTATAGCCGTTTATAGCAAATTTAAATGGATAAATTTATATTTAATATTTATATTTAAACAATATGAATGTAAGCCAGAGGAGAACTGGCCCCCGACTGAGCCTGGGTTCTCCCAAGGTTTTTTCTCCATCCAATCTGATGGAGTTTGGTTCCTTGCCACTGTCGCCTTGCTTTTGGCTTGCTTTGAGCTTGCTCAGTTGGGGTTATTTAGTGTTTAGCAATGTTGTTGATCTGTGTTGTGCTACTTTCATGTTATCAGTGTGAAGCTGCTTTGATACAATCTGTATTGTGAAAAGCGCTATATAAATAAATGTGACTTGACTTGACTTGACTAAAGCCTTTATTACTAGCTCTTAAATGACATTTTGAAATGAGCAATTGAGGATTGGCGTGATGAAGTCTAATCTGGAAATGTAACCTTTAACACTTTTGTACCACAGAAATAAAGATGGAAATCCAGAGTTTGACTTTGACACCGACGCGGAGGACATCCGGCTGCCGGAGATCCGAACGGAGGATATGCAGGGAAAATGGAGGAGAGATTACAGGCAGCGCAGAGACAGCAACAACGTTCCTGAGATGGAGTTTTCTCTCAGAGTGAGTGAGAGAACGAGAGAGAGAGAGACGGCCAACAGAGCGAGAAACTTCCTGATATTTATGGCCTGTGGCACACTTTTACAGTGTGAATGCAAATGTGTGTGTGTGTGTGAATTTTAGGTGGAGCTGAGAGGATGTTAATACAGTGTCAACTCGTGAAAGTTGTGTTGCAGAGATAATGATGATATGAAAGCCAGAGCTACAATCTTCACATTTTTTAATAGTTTTCCAAAATATATTCCCCGAATGTAAACACAGTCTCACATGTGAAATAAGCTTAGAGTCCTAGTCTTCTCATAGAGCGTATTTGTATTTTTTTGTATTTTTGTAAGCCGAGTAAAAAACCCAATAGGATTTTATCATTGGCTTTTGGATTATAGTGGAAAATAATCTCTGTGAGCAACAAAAGTTAATGGCTTTTACATGTTTCCGTGGGTAATTGACATCTAAATGTTATCTATATCATTTCAGACACGCGTTAAAGGAGTAGTTCACTTATAATTTACTCTCCAAGTCATCCAAGATGTCCATGTCTTTCTTTCTTCAGTCGAAAAGAAATTAAGGTTTTTGATGAAAACATTCCAGGATACTGTTAAGTTATTTTGACTGATGATACAATCTGTATTGTGAAAAGTGCTATTATATATAAATATATTTGACTTGACTTGATTTTCTCCATATAATGGACTTCAATGGGGTCCAAACGGTTCAAGGTCCAAATGAGAGTTTCAGTGCAGCTTCAAAGGGCTTTAAACGACACCAGACGATGAATAAGGGTCTTATCAAGCTAAAACGATCGGTCATTTAAAAAATAAATAACAAAGTTGAAGTTTTATAAGCACAAATGCTCACCTTGCTCTGTTCTGTGATGAGCGTTCATGACTCTCCTGTTCAAATTCGTTCATCAAAATGAACGAATCTTTTTTCGAGTCATGACTCGGAAGGGTCCTAGATAAGACCCTTATTCATCGTCTGAAATCATTTAAAGCCCTTTGAAGCTGCACTGAAACTCTCATTTGGATCTTGAAGCATTTGGACCCCATTGAAGTCCATTATATGGAGAAAATCCTGGAATGTTTTCATCATCGTATTCATCGTGGAGTCGTTTTTGCAATTTAGTTTCTATAAATGCTCTTTTTCTAGACTTTTGAATGTGTGTTTTATCTCAAAAGATCAAGGACAGGCTTTTAAACATGAACACTAACCCATATATACTGTAATTCCTCTCTCTGTCACTGCAGGCGTATCTCAGTATACTTTACCTGAAGCCCAGGATTCAGATCATCTTGAGACAGAAGAAAGTTCAAACTAAGCTGGTCGCCAAGAGTCTGTCAATGATTGAGAACGACGTCTATAAACCCCAATTCATTGTATCCTTACATTACACGTTTCTGTGTTTTACATCCAAAGCATTGTTTTAGTTTGGTTATTTGTTATGGTTTCTCTGTCTTCTCCCCATCATTCCCCAGTCCAGCTCATGTACGTTTCCTTTAAATGCAACCGCTCAGAACGAGAGAGTGAAAATAACTTTCGGATTCAACCTGAAAAACAAGGAGCACTTTGGCATTATGATGTACCATAAAAACAGACTGATAAAGGCCTACGAGAAAGTTGGCTGCCAAATCAAGGTAATCTGCACAAAAAAGCTAAAATGCCCGTTTCATTTCATTATAGATTTCACAGATATTGCGCAAAAAAAAACTAATCAGTGCAAAAAAAGCTTTAACAGATTTTTAAGACAATAACTGGCCATTTGGTGTAAGGATCATTACCCTTCAAATTGCGCAAATTTTAATACGACAATTTCGCGAAAACTCCCATTTATCGAAAAAAAAGTTTATGCTCGCATGAGGTGGATTTACAGGTAAGTCGAAAAATCAATATTTAGCAAAACTGCAATTGCATTTACAGTCACCTGACATAGATGACATTGTGTATTTGGACGGATACTTCACCTCTGGAAAGATGAATGTCTATTTAAAATGGGTCATTTATGTAGACGAAATGTGAAATTAATTTTGAATTTGGAGCTTTCTAGACTGAGAAAAGGCAGAAAATGCATCACCGATCGGAATGAATTCAGTTAGATTGAAACAAAAACTGTGCATGTAAACAATGAATGGCGACTGCTGAATCCCGGACATCGACGGCTGGACATTTCTGAGAAAAAGAGGACGGTAATCCCGACTACTCAGCTTTCTCCACAGAACAAGAGCCTGCTAGCTTAGCTTACAAACAAAGATGGCCGACACTGTGTGTTAATTCTGTGAGTGAGATCGCCCTCTATGGGCGGGTTGAGGACATGCGGGACAGTACTACTGACTTTAGTCTTTAGCCTCTGGACAAAAAATCCTCTGATGACGCATAATGACTATTTTTATGTCATCGGAGGATTTTTTACAGACAAAAAAATACATAAATCTCTCGTTTCAGGGGGATATGAGGGTGGAAAGCAAGGTAATTTGAAAATACTACAGGTTTCCTACTAATATAAAGCTTAATGCTAAATCCTGAAGTATCCCTTTAAATTCATAAAAGACAAAAGAATTACAGGAATACTGGATTCTAAACCTTAAAGAAATGCCACAGTCAAGATCTCGAAGCAGATATGAGGAGAAACACCCAGAAACACGTCATGTGCCGCTCTCAAGTATTGCCATTAATGATTGGACAACACACACACACACACACACACACGTCTCCTTCGATTAATGATAATGGAAATTGCAGTGGCTGGGATATACATAAACCTACCAATGTATGTTTCCATGTTTTTTGGAATTAATTATTGCGAGAGGAAAATATGCATAATATCAATCGGTCAATGGAAACGCCGACATTTAGAAGAAAAAAAAATTTGCAAAAGTTTTGCGTACATCTGTACCGGAAACGTGCCTAGTGTCTTTGACTCATCACTTCCTCTCTCTCTTTCTCTCTCCTTTAAGTCATCAGGTCAAAGGTCAGGGGTCGGGGTCATCGGAGTGATTGAGTGTAACTTCCTCAAGCCCGCTCATAACAAGCAGGATTTTGAGTACACCAAAGAGTACAGGTGCATTATATATATATATTATATATATATATATATATATATATAACTGAAACAGAGTTAACTAAATAAGTCAGAAAATTTCTGTATATTTTTGTTTTATTTATTATTATTATTATTATTATTTATTTTAATAATTTTAATTTTACATAATTTCATATAAAAAGGAATCATTATATAATTTAAATTTTATATCTTTTCAAAAAGTAAAATGTAAATATTTTTAAATTGTGTATATATGTGTGTATATATATATATATATATATATATAATATGCAACATATGTTGTGATCAACTTTGGAATATTAAAATTAATATATATATAATTTTATATATATAAAATTCATATAAGTTTTCTATAAAATATTTATAATGTATATGCAACAGATATGTAACTTGTGATCAAATTTAAAATATTAGAAGTAAAATATAAAACATTGATATTTAAAGTATTAAAAATAAGATAAAAATTAAAAATAAGATAAAAATATAAAGAAATATTTATTTAATATAAAATATATTTAATTGTGCATTAATAGTTATTGACATACACTAGTGCTGTCAAATCGATTAATCATGATTAATCGCATCTGAAAAAAGTATGTAAATATATTAAATGGGTTTGTAAATATTTGTATATATAAGTCAAGTCAAGTCACATTTATTTATATAGCGCTTTTCACAATACAGATTGTATCAAAGCAGCTTCACACTGATAACATGAAAGTAGCACAACACAGATCAACAACATTGCTAAACACTAAATAATCCCCTAATTCCACTAAATAAAGTTTGTGATATATACACAAACACACACACATAAATATAGATTTGTGTTGTGTGTATATAAACATATACAAAAACTTGTTAGATACGATTAATTATGATTAATCTATTTGACAGCTCTAATATATACATGCATACAATATATATATATATATAATAAATACACATTGTATTTTTGTCATTTTTATTTTAATAATTCCATTTTAACAGCATTTTCTCCTGCTTTTCTCATAGACTTACACTCTCTGCTCTTGGTCTCAAACTGAATGACTACTGGCGTGAAAAGAAGGAAAAGAAAGCAAAAGAGAGAGAGTTTCAAGCCTTAGAGAGAAAAAGCAAAGAAGGTGATACTGAGGAAACCGAGGAAGAGGATGATGAAGAGGAAGAGGAGGAAGAACAAGAAGTGTATGATTGTTTTCCTCCAAAGATTTTCACACAAGTTCTCTCATGCTGGTTTTGCTCTGCCGGTAAACCATCTGTCAGTCAGATGGCCAGAATAGCACCAGCCTCTCTGAAACGTGGGTTTGTGGGTAAAAAAAGAGAGATGGTGCAACTTGGCTCACTAAAAACTGACTATTTGTCTGTTAGACCACAAACCTTGCACATACATGCATCACAGAAAACACTTACAAAAAAAAAAGCATCTTGTGATGAGAGGTCGAGTTGAGCTGTTAAATGCAGGTGGGCGGCGCTGAGAAACTGTTAATCACGCGGCTAAAGCGCTAGCATGGTTTAAAGCAGAAATACATCTGTGATGTCTGTGAGGAAACCATGCAACAGCTAAAGCCATGCATCTCGCTTGATTGATCACACATTTGCATCAAGGTTTATCATTTATCAAACTGTTTTTTTTTTTGTTACTACAGAACATTCAAAAGCAACATTGCCATAATGTTTGCAAAATAATCAAATGTAATGTTTCCTTTGCTGGTTCCAGCATGCAAAACATCAGCAATTGGAAATAGGCTCATTTTACAACTCCCCCAGAGTTAAACTGTTGAGTTTTACCGCTTTTAAATCCATCCAGCCGATCTCCGGTTCTGGCGGTACCACTTTTAGCATAGCTTAGCATACATCATTGAAGTGGACAAGACCATTAGCATTTCTAAAAAAAAAAAAAAAAAAGACCAAATAGTTTCGATAATTTTCCTATTTAAAACTCGACTCTTCTGTAGTTACATCGTGCACTAAGACCGACGGAAAGTGAAGTTGTGATTTTCTGGCTGATACGGCTAGGAACTATACTCTCATTCCTGCGTAATAATCACGAAACTTCACTGCCGTACCATGAGTGCAGCAGCGCAGCGCCTGAAAATAGTCCCCAGCTCCGATTCAAGCCGATTTAAACATAAAAGCCAGTTTCTGTCATTTTAGTGTGTGTATGTTAGCAGCTCAGACACAGACTAATGCTACGTTCACACCGGACGCGAATAGCGCGTCAGGCGCGAATGATTTCAATGTTAAGTCAATGCAAAGACGAATTATGCGCTTAAAAAATTCCTGCGGCGCGAAAGACGCGAATACGCCTCGTTCGCGCGAATGGTGCGAATTGAGTATCTGGTGCGTTAAGCGCGTTACGCACAAATGATTTAGTTAGTGCCATTTGTGCATTCAGGCGTTTGACGCGAATTCGTGTCTGCCACCCGAGTTGAAAAATCTGAACTTTGACGTGAATTCGCGCCGCGTTAACCAATCAGGAGCCTAGCTACTTGCTCACATGGTGAAGTGTCTGGATGCTTCAATAAATTATTTTGTAATATGACTAAATGCCTGGTGTGTTTCTAATGCACAACAAAGCAAATATTTTACCACTTAAAACATTATTTCTATATGCGAGACATGTTCATTTTGTATTGAATGTTATTCATTCCATATCTAGATTATATGAAATAGTATTATGATGTAAAGACAATCAACATATGTGCGTAAAAAATCACAGGACAGGTTAATAACTTTTGAAGGCTGGCTCTATTTATCATCAAAACAAAAATAAATGACAGCTAGATTAGATGGATGAGGGCGAGGGTGATCCTCGCTCCGATGCGGGACAACAGGTCATCAAACTGGGCGCTGACAGGCGGAAGTAACGCTGACAGCGGCCGTCATCCAGCGCAGCTCCTGGAGCGAGCAAATGGCGAAACTCGCCAAACGAAGGGTCCGGTGGACATAAATACGGCGACGATGATCCCCACGCCGCTGTTCTAGCTCTCCAGAGCAAATACAGTGCGGTGAATCTCTCGATGAATGCTCGATCAACATAAACAAAGATGGCCGTCAACAGGTTTCGGTTTTGACGCGCGAAAATTTCGCTTCAAACTTTTTATTTTACGCGCGTCAGTTTCGCAAATTAACACAAAGTGGTCAAGCGTCAAACTAAGCATAACAGGAGCTCTTGAAGCTCCACCCATTGTCTCGGAGGCAGCAGCTCATTTGCATTTAAAGGGCCAGACACAAAACCGTGAGTTTGTGCTAACCCTCAAAAAGTGACAACTTTAACATGCTATATAAAAATATCTGTGGGATATTTTGAGCTAAAACTTCACACACACACTGTGGACAGCTTGTGAAAAGTGTATTTACCATTATACCACCCTTTAAGATTTCCACTCTGGAGGGTGTGGCTTCACTTTTTTGCGTTTTTAAGCCCCAACAACGCGTCGCCGTGTAAACAAAAGACACATCTGATAAAATATTTTTACGTTTTTTAATCCGCGAGCGTTCTCGTGTAAACAGGGGCTGAAGTTATAAAGTGAAGTCATAATCAACCACCCCTTTAAACTAAAAACGCATTACAAAAACCACTTCAAGATGATGGAACCAGAAGTGCTCAAATGCATCTTGTTTCTGGGTTTTGTCCTATAAAGGTGTGTCATACCTGCAGAGCTCCACACCACCTGACTTTGACACGCAATAAATCATGGTTGAACTAATGGCGGGACGAACCCCAACTTTGTTTCAACTGGAAATACATCAACGAATGAACAAACCTGCAGTATTTGATGAGATATCTCCTCAGATCGTCAGAACTGCTGTCTTAACGTGTTTCTTCTGTCCTAAGGGATGTGACGTGGATTCAGTGTGAGGAGTGTTTGAAATGGAGAGGAATCACCACTCACCTGTTCGCTGGAAGTGTTCCTGATCCGTTCAGATGCTGCATGCACCCCATACCACGCTTACGGTCAGTCTGTGCCCGTCTGATTCAGCTCTGAAATTCAGAACGCAATACTAGTAGCCTATTCAACACATGCTGGAAGTTCACTATTTTAATAAGCATGCATGCAGTGCATGAAGTAGCCAGATGACCCTGCGTTCAACCAGAGCACACTGTGGGAGTGAAATCGTGTATCCCACAATGCAATGCGCTCGGGTTTCCATGTGACAAAAGAACTGCGAATATTAGTATATGCATTTTTTTTATCTCTTATCGTGATCTGATTAAACTGACAAAACCACAGAAAGGACCAAAAGAAGAAGCAAAATAATATTTGTTTCAGAGATAAGTGGACTTGGCTTGTTGAATTAATTAATTATGATTATTATTTGTATTTTGGTGGAAATTGGTGTGAAAACTGAAATCTTCTGTGACATAATAAATGTCTTTACTGTCACGTTTGATCACTTTGACACATCCTTGCCGGATAAAGTTTCCATTTCTCTTTAAAAAAAAAAGAAACGAATGAGCCGAGACTTGTGAAGAGTCGTGTTAACTGCAGAGCGTGCGCTAAACCACAATCTGGTTTGTTCTGGGGTCTGTTGTCTAGGAGCTGTTTGTTACCGGAGGAAACAGACGAGAATGCTGATGCCCCGACACCCAGCTACGCAAAAAAACTCAGAAAACAGTTAAGACAGTATACATGACTCTATACTTTACACTAGTGGTGTAGTGTGAGTGTGTGTGTGTGTGTGTGTGTATGTGCATGTGTGTGAGTATGTGTGTGTGTATGCGTGTGAGAGTGTGAGTATGTGCATGAGTGTGTGTGTGCGCATGTGAATGTGAATGTGTGTGAGTGTGTGTGTGGTTTAGGGGTCGGGTTAGTGTGTGTGTGATGGGTAGGTTTATGGGTTGGGTTAGTGTGTGTGATGGGTAGGTTTAGGGGTTGAGTTAGTGTGTGTGATGGGTAGGTTTATGGGTTGAGTTAGTGTGTGAGATGGGTAGGTTTAGGGGTTGAGTTAGTGTGTGTGATGGGTAGGTTTAGGGGTCGGGTTAGTGTGTGTGATGGGTAGGTTTAGGGGTTGAGTTAGTGTGTGAGATGGGTACGTTTAGGGGTTGAGTTAGTGTGTGAGATGGGTAGGTTTAGGGGTCGGGTTAGTGTGTGAGATGGGTACGTTTAGGGGTTGAGTTAGTGTGTGTGATGGGTAGGTTTAGGGGTTGAGTTAGTGTGAGAGATGGGTAGGTTTATGGGTTGGGTTAGTGTGTGTGATGGGTAGGTTTAGGGGTTGAGTTGGTGTGAGATGGGTAGGTTTAGGGGTTGAGTTAGTGTGTGAGATGGGTAGGTTTAGGGGTTGAGTTAGTGTGTGTGATGGGTAGGTTTAGAGGTCGGGTTAGTGTGTATGATGGGTAGGTTTAGCGGTTGGGTTAGTGTGTGTGATGGGTAGGTTTAGGGGTCGGGTTAGTGTGTGAGATGGGTAGGTTTAGGGGTTGAGTTAGTGTGTGTGATGGGTAGGTTTAGGGGTTGAGTTAGTGTGTGAGATGGGTAGGTTTAGGGGTCGGGTTAGTGTGTGAGATGGGTAGGTTTAGGGGTTGAGTTAGTGTGTGTGATGGGTAGGTTTAGGGGTTGAGTTAGTGTGTGTGATGGGTAGGTTTAGGGGTTGAGTTAGTGTGTGAGATGGGTAGGTTTAGGGGTTGGGTTAGTGTGTGTGATGGGTAGGTTTAGGGGTTGAGTTAGTGTGTGTGATGGGTAGGTTTAGGGGTTGAGTTAGTGTGTGAGATGGGTAGGTTTAGGGGTCGGGTTAGTGTGTGAGATGGGTAGGTTTATGGGTTGGGTTAGTGTGTGTGATGGGTAGGTTTAGGGGTTGAGTTAGTGTGTGAGATGGGTAGGTTTATGGGTTGAGTTAGTGTGTGTGATGGGTAGGTTTAGGGGTTGAGTTAGTGTGTGAGATGGGTAGGTTTATGGGTTGAGTTAGTGTGTGTGATGGGTAGGTTTAGGGGTTGAGTTAGTGTGTGTGATGGGTAGGTTTAGGGGTTGAGTTAGTGTGTGTGATGGGTAGGTTTAGGGGTTGAGTTAGTGTGTGTGATGGGTAGGTTTAGGGGTTGGGTTAGTGTGTGAGATGGGTAGGTTTATGGGTTGGGTTAGTGTGTGTGATGGGTAGGTTTAGGGGTTGGGTTAGTGTGTGTATGATGGGTAGGTTTAGGGGTTGGGTTAGTGTGTGTGATGGGTAGGTTTAGGGGTTGAGTTAGTGTGTGTGATGGGTAGGTTTATGGGTTGAGTTAGTGTGTGAGATGGGTAGGTTTAGGGGTTGAGTTAGTGTGTGTGATGGGTAGGTTTAGGGGTTGAGTTAGTGTGTGTGATGGGTAGGTTTAGGGGTTGAGTTAGTGTGTGTGATGGGTAGGTTTAGGGGTTGAGTTAGTGTGTGAGATGGGTAGGTTTAGGGGTTGAGTTAATGTGTGTGATGGGTAGGTTTAGGGGTCGGGTTAGTGTGTGAGATGGGTAGGTTTAGGGGTTGAGTTAGTATGTGTGATGGGTAGGTTTATGGGTTGGGTTAGTGTGTGTGATGGGTAGGTTTAGGGGTTGAGTTAGTGTGTGTGATGGGTAGGTTTATGGGTTGAGTTAGTGTGTGAGATGGGTAGGTTTAGGGGTTGAGTTAGTGTGTGTGATGGGTAGGTTTAGGGGTCGGGTTAGTGTGTGAGATGGGTAGGTTTAGGGGTTGGGTTAGTGTGTGAGATGGGTAGGTTTAGGGTTCGGGTTAGTGTGTGTGTGATGGGTAGGTTTAGGGGTTGAGTTAGTGTGTGTGATGGGTAGGTTTAGGGGTTGAGTTAGTGTGTGTGATGAGTAGGTTTAGGGGTCGGGTTAGTGTGTGAGATGGGTAGGTTTATGGGTTGAGTTAGTGTGTGTGATGGGTAGGTTTATGGGTTGAGTTAGTGTGTGAGATGGGTAGGTTTAGGGGTTGAGTTAGTGTGTGTGATGGGTAGGTTTAGGGGTCGGGTTAGTGTGTGAGATGGGTAGGTTTAGGGGTTGGGTTAGTGTGTGAGATGGGTAGGTTTAGGGGTTGAGTTAGTGTGTGTGATGGGTAGGTTTAGGGGTCGGGTTAGTGTGTGAGATGGGTAGGTTTAGGGGTCGGGTTAGTGTGTGAGATGGGTAGGTTTAGGGGTTGGGTTAGTGTGTGAGATGGGTAGGTTTAGGGGTTGAGTTAGTGTGTGTGATGGGTAGGTTTAGGGGTTGAGTTAGTGTGTGTGATGGGTAGGTTTAGGGGTTGAGTTAGTGTGTGTGTAAGTGAGTGAGTGTTTTAAACTGCTGTTTTCTTCTGTGCAGGGATCATGCCTCAGTCAAGAGAAGAGGAAGATCTCTGGAGGTAAACACAGAGTCAGATGAGGAACTACTTATTTCTACTTGTCACAAGTATCAGATCACAGTCGTTGTGGGCTTGTTGACTTAGTTGTGTGTGTTTGGTCTATATAAATGTTTTCTGTAGGCTGTGTGTGGCTATCCTCTTTTGCATATGGCACATATGACAAATAACACGAACGAGAATGTGAGAGCTTTGCCTATGCAAATATAAATTGAGGTGTGTGTGTGTGTATGCATCAATGTCGGGGAAACTGCAGTACTTTGATACTGTAGTTTTCCAAGCGACCCATAACATATAATTTATTAAACAGCAGTCAGGCTGAATAAAAATATATATGAATTTTATTTGCTGTTTTTTAATTTATAGTTATTAATGCATCTAGAAACCACCCTATTTTATACCCATACACACACACACACATATATACTGTATATATTGTGTGTGTGACAAAACGGTGTTTTATTAGTTTGTTCTCATAGCTGCAGTTCTTTCTTTGTGGCCAAGCAGAGACATTTATAGAAATTATCTACACTAATGTGAAACTCCACTTCTCATTTTGGTTGACACATTGCTCTCACTTCAGACTATAAAAAGTATGTGTGTGTGTGTGTGTTTTAGATGACTAAAAGCCCAGTGCGAACTCTCTGTAGGGGACTATCTGAACCTACATCAGTAAGCAAACAGGATGAGGTCACCGTTGCCATGACGACAGATGCACAGGATACATATGAGGATGATGTCACAGAAGACCAAGAGTCTTCACCCTCCCCGAGGTCCGGCAGATACACACATTTACAGGCACTAGTGATGTTTGAGAAGCTCTTTTACAGGCGTCTCATCTCATCACACACTTAGATTTAATGTAACATACTTCACACACTCTCTTATGTTACTGTGGCGGTGACAAAGGCATTCCAGTCCAATTTTAGACACACACTTGCAAACTTCCCTAAGCATGCCATTCTGAAGTGCGTTCCACTTTGTGAAGTTGAGGAGGGAAGTTTATATATGTAGTCTATGTCTACTATATCCCAGAATGCAACACGATTGTGACGTCACGGCAGATCTCGTCTAATCACCACCACCACAAACAACTCTATGATATATTAATTATATTTGTTTTATTTAAAACAGCCCAAACACACCTATATACATTTGGATGCTGCATTAAACAAATTCTTAAAGGGAAAACACATGTAAATAATAAATCGACTCGAGAGCTGATTCCAAGTGATCAAGGTTCAGCCATTGCGGTTTCTGCCAGTAGCGGACACTCACGCAACATAAGCAATGACGTACATCCGAGTGAAAGAGACGGAGGGAAGTTAGCGAGTGAAGGCCGTGATACTTTTGGACTGGAACGTAGCCATAATGTAGTACTCAGTACTCATTCTATGAATTAAATTCAATAAAAACATTTATTTAACATTTAAAATAAAAAATAATATCATTTAGGGTATTAATATGTAAAATTAATATTATACTATATTTAAATTAAAAAACTAACTTTTTTTCAAATCTAAAATAATTGAATAAAATGTACCATATATATATATATATATATATATATAATTATTTTAGAATAGAAAAAAAAAATAATTCAATAAAAATTAAACTTAACATTTAAAAAATTTTCTAAAAAATGTAATTAATATACTATATTTAATACTAAAAAAGTAACTTTTTTCAAATCTAAAATAATTGAATAAATACATGTATATATGCATATTCAATTATTTTAGAATAGAAAAAAATTAAATTCAATAAAAAAAATTTAATCTAACATTTAAAATAAAAAATTTATATTATACTATATTTAAAACTAAAAAACTTTAAAAAAAATTCAATTCTAAAATATATAATATATATATAAATATTTAATTATTATAGAATTGAAAAAAAATTCAATGTTACTTTTTATCGGTAAAATGACATATATATATATATATATGATTTTACATTATTATTCAAGAGAAAAATTTACAAAATGATACAAATAAATGAAAGATAAAATATACCAGATTTTACATTACTACTTTTCATTCTGCTTTTTAAAGTCTTTTTTTTATTTTATTGTACCAACAATAATAACGGTAGGAAGATATAAGATAGTGATTAACTAAACACTTAAAATCTAAATATTTTGCAGATATATAATATATTTTTTCATTTATTACAGTATACGAGGGTCTTAATACATGCAAATATAAAGCTTCTTTTATAATTGAGTGGATCCCAGAAAGGGGAATCATCATAATTTGGCTTCAATGGCATCAGAAAGTATTTTAACTAACTTTTAACTAATTTTCCTTTTTTTTTTTTTTAGAAAAAGAAGGAAAGAACCGTGTTCACTCACTGAAAATAACAATAAATCCCCAAGCCAAGCTGAATCTCCAGACGTCCCGTCCGAGGCAGAGCCCGAAACAACAGACAAAACTCAAGACGGATCAGAACCAGAGACGAACGCCAACACATCTCCAGCGGTGGACTCGACGTCTCAGGAGGACCCCGCGGAGCCTCACGCGTCTCAGGGGCCACAGGTGCCCAAAGACCAGCCCAGGGTCCCGCTTCACCCGCTCTCTCCGCACTCCTCCATGACCACGGCGCAGACGGTGGTGGTCACTCCGCTCAGCCGCTCCGGGTTTCAGCCCGTGTCCCCGTTACCGGCCGACGGTTCGGATCGCGCCGCTCTCGCTCAGAGACTCGCTCAGCTGGAGCGGGAAGCCAAGCGCTTAAAGCGGATCCTGGGCATCCGCGAGCCGGAGGTCGCCATGGTGACGGAGGCAGAAGGGGGCGGGCCTTCTGATGTCACCGCTGTTGAGGAGCGACTTGCGGCGCAAAATGGGAATTCAGCGTCATGTGATCAAAATGCGACGTCAACCGAGGAACTTTCTGCTTGTCAGGTAATATCAAAATGCCTTTTAAAGGGATAGTTCACTTTGAAATTAATTTTTGGGGTGTTTTAGCTTACCTCAAGGGCAAGACACTGTGTATTTTTCAATCAGAGTACACAACATGTTTCATTCAAAATCGCACAAACCTTGTTAATTATCGTAATCGGCAGAAATCGGAGGAGCAGGCGAACAGGTCTCCAGCGCAGCGGAGCAGTTCATCCCCGATCCAGCCGGAGGCAGAGACGAGTCCCAGAGACGAGCTGTACTGGAGCAAGACGATAGCCAAACTCCAGAGCGAGAACCAGTCGCTGACCTCTGACCTGAGCCAGCTGAGAACAGAGAGACAAACACTGCTGAACCGGGTCACACAGACTGAGAGACACACACTGGAGAGGAGAGACCAGAGCACCAACACACCCAACTTCACGTACAACAGGTGTGTGTGTGTGTGTGTCAATCATTACAAAACTGCTTTAAAAGTTTTTTTGTATTTTACATTTTTTTCTCACCATGTGTATTTATACTGTGTGTGTGCATATATATATATATATACAAACTTTTATGTTAGATGTGATTGATCAATTTTACAGTACTATGAATTGAATTATATATATTTAATTACATAAAAAATCAATTTAAATTAAAAATATATGTGTGCTGTGTATATTTTGTATATATAAATGCACACGCATGTATATATTTAAGAAAATGTGTTATTCATTTATAAAATATTTATATATAATATAGATTATGTATTTATATATATGCAGTATTTATGTGCAAATAATTCTTTAATATATACATGCAATAAATTAATCGCATCCAAAAAAAAAGTTAGTGTTAGTGTTTGTACTGTATAATTATTTTGTGTATATAAATACACACACATGCATGTATATATTTAAGAAATTGTGTTATTAATAAAATATTAATATATATATATATATATACAGCATTTATGTGCAAATAATTCTTAAATATATGCATGCATGTGTATTTATATATACAAAATAATTATACACAGCACACACACACACACATATATACTGTATATGGGCTGTGCAAATATTAATCGCATCCAAAATAAAAGTTTGTGTTTACATAATATATGTGTGTGTGCTGTGTATAATTATTTTGTATATATAAATACACATGCATGCATATATTTAAGAATTATGTGCACGTAAATACTGTGTATATATAAATATTAATATTTTGTATATTAATAACACATTTTCTTAAATATATACATGCATGTGTGTGTATTTATATATACAAAATAATTATACCGTACAAACAAATATGTAAACATTAACTTTCATTTTGGATGTGATTAATTACAATTAATCTTTGCTCAGCCCTAATATATATATATAGAGACACACACAAACACACACACAATTTGTATCACATTTTTCTCTCAAATAAATTCAGCCTTCGTGAGCATATGCACATAAAAATGATACCTTGAGCGATGTGAGCTGTATATGAGCATCTCTGTGTTGTTCCTCCCGACAGCAGTGTGACTCTGGAGAGGCTGCGCTCCATCCGGCGAAACGTGGTCGCGTTACTCTCCTCCATCCTGCCAGACCTGGACATGCAGGGAGTCAGCTACGACAACATTGATGTAGACAGCATCCTTCAGCAGATCATACAGGCCAACAACCTGTGACCTTCACCCGGGACCAGCCAATCACCAGACCGAGCATTAAAAACAACATTTCACACACAAACACTTTCATACAGTTATTCTGAAAGCTGATGATTTCTCATTACAATATGCACAGGTGTATGAGCCTTGATGTTTAATGCATATGACCGCTAATTTTGCATGCATAGATATGGCAAAAATGCCTCAACATATGGCAAGCCGTTTTAGCTTTTATTCATTTCCAGGATATGAATTTTTGATATCAAGAATTCAATTGTTGATAACCATTCAATTATTGATAAACAATTACATTCTTGATGTCAACAATTACATTTTTGATATCAAAAATGTAATTCTTGATATCAACAATTGATTTCTTACTAGTTGAAATTCCAATTTCACATATCAGAAATACAATTATTACTAGTAAAAACCTTTATTTTTGATCTCAAGAATTCAATTGTTACTAGTTGAAATGTCTATTCTTGATATCCACAATTGAATTGCTACTAGTAACAATGTTAATTTTTGATATCAATAATTAAATTTTTACTAGTGACAATGTTAATTTCTGATATCATGAATGTGATTGTTACTAATAAGCAAGCCATTTTAGATATCTAAAATAATATTGATATCAGAAATACATGTGTTCAGATATCAAAAATGGTAATTTTTACTAGTAGCAATTGAATTGTTGCCATTTCAACTAGTGACAATTTAATTATTGATATGAGGAATTCGCATTTTTACTAGTAACAATGCAATTATTGATATCAAAAAAGATATTTTTACTAGTAAAAACATCAATTATTAATATCAACAATTCATTTTGAATGGCAGCCTATGGTGAAAATACAATTACAGATATCAGCAATTCAATTCTTGATATCAACAATGCCATTTTTTGATGAAAAAATGTAATTGTTGATATCAAGAATTCATATCCTGGAAATAAATAAAAGCTAAAACGGCTTGCCATATCAACAAAGTCAACAGACTTTCACAATCATGTTTCACACACACACACACACATCAGCTGCATTGCTCTATCATCCGTCACACACGTGCATCTGCATGCATGCTTGTACATATTTAAACCTGCCGTTCTGAGCTTTTAATACAAACGTTTTTAGGGGCTAAGTACGATGTTGAATCGTTATTATTATTCTTAATATTCGTTCTTCCGCTCTGGAAGTGTATGGCAGCTCATAGAACCGCTTGCAGGAAAGTTATGAAGTTCAACATAGCAATTTTAGTATTATTTTTCTATTCATATTTTTTACACTTTTGTAACAACTGATGGTCCAATTTTTCAACCGGATACTTATCTTTGATTTGAAGTTTCATTTCCCTTTTGTTCATCATATAATAAAAGTCATCAGTGTTGTTTTTTTGTAAGAGGTTTCTTGCCACATTTATTTTCAATCATGACTGTTTTTGGACAACTCAAGATAAAATGTACACTGTTACTTTACAAAATGTAAACATCATCAATCCTTCTTCCAAAAGGTGTTTTTCATTAGTGACTCTCCAGTTTGAACTCATTCATCAAAATGAACGAATATTTTTTCGAGTCATTTTGTTCATTTCATTTGTTGAATCAACCAAATGACTCGGAAAAAGATTCGTTCATTTTGATGAACAAGTTCAAAACAGGAGACACGAACGCGCATCACAGAACAGAGCAAGGCGAGGATTTGTGCTTATAAAACTTAAACTTTTTTATTTATTTTTGAAATGTCCGCTCGTTTCGCTAGATAAGACCCTTATTCATCATCTGGTGTCGTTTAAAGCCCTTTGAAGCTGCACTGAAACTCTCATTTGGACCTTGAACCGTTTGGTCCCCATTGAAGTCCATTATATGGAGAAAAATCCTGGAATGTTTTCATCAAAAACCTTCATTTCTTTTCGACTGAAGAAAGAAAGACATCTTGGATGACATGGGGGTGAGTAAATTATCAGCAAAAGTTCCCGCGAGCATTACGTCACGAAAGTGCGGACGATCACGAGGGCTAAAGTCACAACCAAAACAATGCTCTTCCGCAAATGACGTGGTTTTGTTTTTTAACTGCTAGTGGGCCAAAAGTTCAATAGTGTAGGCCTAGCTATGAGTGGATGTGCATGAAAACACTAAACACACTCTGACTTGAACTTGATTTTTATTACATAATATTACACAATACTGGTTTAATGACAATAGGTTTTTAACAGTGGACATCAGGTAATAACAGACAGAAAGGAGAATACAGAAGGAGAAACTCGCCACAAAGAGAAGAACAACTCACTCCTTTTACAAAACGCATGAGGAATGTGGAAACAGTGTTAGTTTGTGCATTAATTAACACAGTTAATTAGAAACACAGTGAAGTGAAGCCACAGTTAGATAGAGGTCACGGAGAGTCGTTCACATTCAGATTCATAGCGGAGATGTGGAGCTGAGCCGAGCTTCTTCTGCAGTTATAATCACATTTTAAAAACATTTTTATGCTTCATTATCGACTTAAAATCTAAATGTTGTCTTCATCCCCGTTTAAATCATGTTCATATTTTTAAGCTCTTTAAACATATCTGAAAATAATAATACTGAAGCCATTCCAAGTCGAACAGGCTTAATTTAAAGCTACTTTAGTACAAAAGCATTGTTAAAAATCAAAAATTTAGAATAGAAACGAGACAAACAAAAGCAAAGCGATACATGACGGAAAACAAACGACGATTTGACGTTAAAAATTCTGATATTAGAATGTGATATGCAACTATTTACAGTTTTAAGAAGCTCGACTACGTCTCATTAAATGCAAGCGCCCAGACTCTTTCAGTCATGCGATTAAAGATCAAGTCTGCTTTTAAACAACAGGTTCTAGATCGATTTAATCTTGAACCTTCTAGAACATAATGTCATTATGGCTCAAGAAACGTCCAGGCCGAAGGATACAGACTTCTAAATTTGATGCAAAAAGACGCATAGCGATCAAGAAACGGAAATATAGTTTGCAACTTTTATTGCATTTTCCAACATAAACGTAACAGGGCTTAATTTATAAAACACAAGCAGAACTAATTTGTGTAAAAAGATTTTTTACGGAATGTTCAATACAGAGAATTTATTTTTTTAATGTAATGCAATGATTTATGTAAAAATGGCTAATGTATCAATTTATGTAAATATAATTTAATTAGGGCTGTGCAAAAGTTAATTGCGATTAATCACATCCAAAATAAAAGTCTGTGTTTACATAATATATTTGTGTGTGCTGTATATAATTATTTTGTATGTATAAATACACACACATGCATGTATATATTTCAGAAAATGTGTTATTCATATATAAAATATTTATATTTATATAATATAGATTATGTATTTATAAATATATACAGAATTTAAGCGCAAATAATTCTTAAATGTATACATGCATGCATAGGTATTTATATATACAAAATAATTATATACAGCACACACAAATATATTATGTAAACACAGACTTTTATTTTGGATGCGATTAATCGCAATTAACTTTTGCACAGCCCTAAATTTAATATGAATACTGATTTTTTTTAACACAGGATATGAAGGACTAAAAATGACAAAAGTAAAAATAAATAAATAAATAAAAAGAATAAATAAATAAATGCAGAAATATAGTGAAAATAAATGCATTTTGGTAATATAAATGGCTATTTCTGTATTTTTACATGTAGTTTTTTATTTATGCACTTTTATATGTATTTATTTATGTATTTATACATTTATGCATTTATTTCCACAAAATAAATATTTCCACATTTATTTTTCCCTGCGCCTGTATGCTTTCCACAAATGTAGAAAAGTGAAAATAAATAAATAAATGTAAAAATAAATAAATGTATAAATGCATAAATAAATACATTTCAAATTACAAAAACAGCCATTTATATTACCAAAAATGCATTCATTTTCACTATATTTCTGCATTTATTTATCTCTACTTTTTATTTTTCCTTTTGTCATTTTTAGTCCTTCATACGGGTTGCCAAAAAAAAACTGATCTAATACATCATTTTAATTTAGCTAAAGGTGCATCAATGTAACAGTTTACTCAGATATGGTTGCATACATGTTTTCTACTAATTTACGAAGGCCTGATTCATTTCAATGTTGCATAAAATTTGCATAAAAATGTTTTGCACAAATTCGCTCTGCTTGATTTGAAAGAACGAAGCCCAATGATTGTACTTGCTTTGGCCTGGCAACTGAAAATAGTGGCGAATAAACGAGATTAAAGGCCATTATAGTGCTCAAACAATCGGCTACATTTTCTCGTTACCGTTCGGACGACTAAGACAAGCCAGCGTGGCAACGTTTGCGTAGCTTCTGGCAAACACACATCTGACAATAAACGTACTGTAACGATGACGCCGTCCTCTCAACGCCACGACAAACCCGTGCGCGAGAGTCTGATCATTAAAGCAAGGCAATGACGCAGATTTAACACACAGAAACATGTCTTTGAACCGAAGCTGTGTGCAAAGTGTTTCCATCTGAGGGGTCAAAGTTAAACGTCGACGCTTCATCACCGAAAGGACACACGTGCAAGAAAGCATTAGTGACGTTCTCTTTTAGTGCGAGATAATCGCACGAGTGTGCAAATCAAATATTTAGTGTGACGTTTCATGAGTAATATATGCAGTTCCTGTAGATATATTTAGATTTGTATGGGCCGTTTCCCATAATCCTCCATTCCAGACCTGCTAGTTGACCCGGACACTAGGATTGAGCGTGGTCTTTTTCAATATGATTTGTAAAACTCCTACAGACAGCATCCGGAAATCTGTACGTGTGTGTTTATGTGTTCGTGTGAGCGTACTCATTGCGTGGTCAGAGAGAAATCGAGATCGCTTGACGTACTGATCTGTCTTTCGACCGCTCTCAGCGACTTGCACGCCTTTATTTTGCTCTGGATGTCGTGTTTCTTCTCGAAGTAGTCAACCAGCGACGTCTCCGTGAGGAACGAGGCTAGAACCTGCTCGAATGTGATCGACCAATCGGCATCCGGCGCGCTGCCCCGCCTCCGATCCGCCCCGTCTCCGCCCACGCAGCCAATCAGAACCGTGTCGTCGGCGATGTCCTCGCACTGCAGCGAACCGGCGCTCACCACGGAGTACGAGGAAACGGACGTGTCGTCTTTGGCCTCTTCGTCAGAGCCGGACGCTGTCGGGGGAGGGGTCTCCAGCTGGGCCTCCGCGAGGGCCTTCGAGACCAGGGACTGTCCTGATCCTCCCTCCCCGGACGAGTCCTCTCTGTCGGGCTGAAGGGCGTCGGCCTCGGGCTTCTTTCCCCCGTTGTTGCTGAACTTCTTGCCCACTTCTCCGATGCGCAGCAGGAGACTCGCCACCGTGGCGATGCCGTGATAAAGCTCCTGCTCCATGGGATCTTCGCTGAACATGTTGTAGAGAGTCTTACACATCTCAATGAACTGCTCCTGCAAATGTAGGAACACATGAACATGCGGCTATTTTAATTGGCCAAACACTGCAGTGTAAGGTTGCTACTTTGGTTTAACCCTCTGGGGTTGTTCGGCCCAAATGGACCCGAAGAATTTATTATTATTATTTTTTTTAAATCACAGCTTCCTCAGAATGGTCCGAAATTTGGTGACTTTGTTGGTATTTGGTATTTGAACACCCCAAAAAATCGGGGACATGATGTGAATAGTCTAAGTGGTTGTAAAAAAAAAAATAGTCACACTTGGGGTGTTCGGGTCTAAATGGACCCGCATGGAAAATGAATGGGAAATTGGCAAAAATACTGAGTTTTTTTGTGCGTACAATCTACAAATCAGCAACGATCTTGAAAAAAAGCACACAACAGTGAAGGGGTGAATCTATAAAACATCAAGAGTGCAAAACAGACACATCCACACACACACAAACACACTTTTATACACAAACACACCAAAAAATTCAGATTATACATGTGTTTTGCATTTTTAAAATGCTCAGTTTGTCCACCAGATGGCATCCATCTCATTTCAAAAATTGCTTTTTTGAGGCCTAGGCTTGACTGTAAAATGAAATACAGCTTTAAAAAAAATATATATTTTTTTTTTTAAATATTTTTTCTATGATGTTAAATTTTGTCATAATTATTGCATTAATACTAATTATACATTTTTTTTTATTTTTGAAATTCTCAAAACACCAAAAACGAAAAGAAAACATATTATAAAAACGAGTAAAAAAAAAAAAAAGTCATGATTTTTTTTTTAAAATATGAATCCCAGCCTTTGGGTCCATTTGGACCCGAACACCCCGAGTGTGACTCTGAAACGAAAAACCCCAGAGGGTTAATAGAGTGGCGAAGTGATGACGTCACTTTGTAGGACAACTCGGACGCTAGCGGCGCATGGGTTCCTTCGATCGAAAAGCTATGCATTTTTCCCATAGACTTTGGGAAAAAATAAATAAAAAATTAAATAAAATTAATTAAAATTAAATTTAAAAAATAAATAAATAAATAAAAAATAAATAAATAATAAAAATAAAACCCGTGTTCATCAAAGAGTTGTGACCCTTACACGTTAATTACCTATGGCCTTATTTGTCCAAGGTATTTTTGAGAAAATGTTCTACATGCAATTTACATTGGATGTCTATTTTGTTCTTGCAATGTTGTAGGCTATTTGTGAATGTAAAAGGTCTGCAAAGTATCAAAGTGCAGATAAATGTAGTTTTTTGTGTCCCGAAAGAATGAAGCGACAAGCAATACTAAAAAAAAAAGATCAGATCAGATTCTTCACATTGAAATTACTGCAAAAACTTAAAAAGATCAGATTCAAATTTAGTCTTTCATCAGATACGCACCTGATTTATTTACGCTTGATTGTAAGGGGGGAAACGTTGCTTTGGACCACATTCATATTCAGCTGCAGTGTAAACTAGAGCCTGACCGATAAAGGATTTTATTGAAGGCCGATGCCGATACAAATATTTGTTGGTTTTAAAATCCGATATATCGGCCGATATTATTGTTATTTTTTTATTTCAGAAACGCGCAACAGAATATTAACAGATGGTGTAGAGTGCCCTCTGGTGGACAAACTATACAACTCCAACACTCATGACATGGTTGAAGCGTGATTCGTCCGTTTTTATTTTATTTTTTAAATATTCATTTATCGGCCATTATAAGCGCCGATACCGATATTTTAGAAAATGCCAAATATCGGCCTGGCTCTAGTGTAAACCATGTAGACTTAATGTTTCTCCCAAACAAGCGAGACTGTGTGTGTTGAATCACCTGATTCATCCGGGGCAGATCTTTGATGCTCTCCTTCTTTGGCTCGTTTTCTTTGGCCCACATTCTCAGATAGTACTTATAGTCCTTTGGCTTCTCCTCTGAAAAACACACACGAGCTGCAATGAGACGCTGCCATTAAAACAACAAGCGGAGTGACGAAAAGCCGAGTGTGATCAGGTCGAGCACCTTTCCTGTCATCGGTGTCTCCTGATGTTGATGCGTCTCCCGCCTCTTTCAGATCTTCTCCTGTTAAGACATTAATGCTGCATTAATAAACACAAACATGAAAATGACATTTAGCCATTAACCGCTTACAAATGCCCACCAGAACGGTTTCATGAGAGAAAACCCACGGCTTAAAAAAAGAAAAAAGAAAACCACAAAGGTAAGATAATGTCATGTGAAAGTGAGAGGGTGAAATGCAGACTGGAAAACACCAAAACCGACAGATGAGGCGGTTCGTAAAATAAATAATCTGTACTGACGCCCAAAAACACCATCAGAGAGAGAGAAAACACACTTGAGATGATAGACAGACACAAACCTGAGGTCACTTCCTGTGCCAGGAAGTCCAAATGAGACAGGAAGGGAGGATCTGGAGTGATCAGATGAGAGAGAGAGAGAGAGAGAGAAAGAGTTTAAAAGAGAGGGGGAGATAAGGAAATGAGGAAAATGAAAGTGCAGAAGGTTAATAATTCTTTATCTGTCAGTAAACCTGGAGCGATCCATCCACAGACTCATGCGGGACAGAACAGACAAAACATGCTCATTACAAATAATATTACTCATGCAACTATTTATCCACATTTGTTTGGAATAAATGTAATATCCCTCAGGTCGTGTTAAAGGAGAAATGTAAGCTCAGTGCAAGTGACGCTCCACAGACGCATTTCAGTTCAGATAAACGTGTATTTACAGACACACTTGGACATGATAGATAGTGTGCCCACAGATGATGCAACGAAATAAATGAAATAAGAAAAGAAAAAGAAAAATCAAGCCCTTAATCCTGTAATTGTGGGCAAATGTGGGCACAGAGGACTCAGGTGTGATCCTAATTTTTATTTATTTCTTCGATAAAGTTTTGTCTATCCATTTATGGTGTTTTTTTTAATTTTGGGGGTATTTTTAAATTTATTTAATTCAAAAAATACCATATTTTCTATGTAAATTATGCTTACTTTTATGTTTTATTTTTAATTTTTTTTTAACTACATTAAAATATCATTCCAATAAGTTCTTTGAGCTAAAACTTAAAGATGAAGTGACTTTGCTGTCACCTGGTGTCTTATTTTGGCTTATATTGGGATGCTCTAAATTACAGTTTTTCCCATTCATTTCTATGGCTGCCCATTTTTGAGTTTTTTTTTTCACCCACTTAACATTGTAGAATTAAGTCAAAAAAAATTGTGTGTGTTCAGGAGGCAAACTTAGGAAAAGTAGCCAAGTCTTGTACCGCTCAGATTAAGGGAAGTATTTTTTAAAAAATAAATCAAAACTATTTATCCAGAATACGGTTTTAGAAAATTTGACATTTTTGTTTTTTTTTAAAGTCAAAAATAAGAAACACAAAATCACCTCTAAACAGAAATTGACATTTTGGGCCTTTAAAAGGTGGCCTGAAATGGAAGTGGAGACCTACTCTACTACTGTACTGTATATTCATGATATTCTACAGAGAAATTACTATCAAACAACAAAAATCAAGGACGGGTTTGATTTATTTTTGGCAGTTGTTGATTGGACTGTGAAAAGTGAGCGCTGAGCACAGTTAGATCTGAATATGATAGATAATATATGTAATTAATCTGTCCAATTTTTTATTTTATATATTTTATATTATACATTCATTATAGATATAATTTTAACAGTACAGTATATATGAAGAGTTTGGTTCCAAAACTCAATAAATCCATTTTGATGAATTTGAGTAAATGTGTGTTTTCTTTACCAAGAAAGTGGGAAGATGAAAACCACTATTTTGTGTTTCAAATTTTCACATAAAATTTTTTAGGTTATAATAACAATAACAAAATTAAATTATTAAAATTATTATTTTTTCTCTCCCCAAAATGTAATAAATCCATTATGTTTTTTTTTTCAAAATGCAATTAGCTAACCAAAATAAAATTAATTTTATATACATTGAATTTGTTGTCTTGTGCATACTATAACTCCATCGCTTTAATATAAAATCTGTGCAAACTGTTAATTTGCACAGGACACCTCTTTGAATTAGACTACAGAAAATGACATTTATATAGACCAGCCTTTCTCAAAGTGGGTGCCGCGGCACACTGGGGTGCCCCCTGACTGTGTCAGGGGTGCCGCCAAAAAATTACGTAGGCTAAAAAAAAACAAAAAAAAACCAACAACTGACATTTCATATATAAATATATTTGAATTTACATTCTTCTTTTTAAACATATGGACGTATTAATAAAATTGTAAATTCATTTTAGATAAATATATAAAATTAAGCATAAAAATCCGTCTCGCAAGACACGAAACTTGACGGAAGTGACGCAATCCATAGCAACGCGTTATAGCAACAACACCTCAGACTGACAGAAACGTAAAAATAAACGTAAATTTAGGTCAGTTTAGTGACAGCATCATGGATCGTTTTTTTTTTTTTTTTTGAAAAGAAAATCCCCCCAAGAACCGGACAGTTTTTCTGTGAAATGGAGCCTCAGCCTACTTCCTCAGTACTGGGGATGCAACACGCCCTCTCCCGTTGTGTCTAATATATGGGATGAAACTATCAAACCAAGGGATGATTCCGCAAACACCTGACCACCTCTCATCCAACCCTGCCAGGATAGGGCGGCTGTGTGCGTCGCACCAGGCTCACGTCTCGATTGTGGTCACCCCCACCCCCGGCTTGTGTGAGCGCGTATACGCGCTGCATGCACGCATGTAGATCGTTCTCCCTCTCTCGTTGTGGATTATTGTTTGTGTGTGTGGGCGTATGTGTATGTGTGTGTGTGTGTGTGTGTGTGTGTGTGTGTGTGTGTGTGTGTGTGTGTGTGTGTGTGCATGTGCATGGCACGGATAAAAAAAACAAGCACTATATGGAAAAACATTCCTGCTTATCTCTGGTGCATTTTTTAACATGCATCTTTTTCTTATTGCATTGTTTATATATATATATATATATATATATATATATATATAAATGTCTTCCCCCCTTTTTTTTTTTTTAACTGCATCCTGCACTTCATTTGAGTTCTCCTGGTCTGGATTTGTTATTGGGTTCTTGTATTGGGCGGTCCACCTCTTACGGTTTTATGGCATTTGTGTCTCTGATTAATTATTTTGTGAATTACTTTGTCAACCTTTGTTTTTAAAGGTACTATACAGTTTTTATTATTATTGTTATTTACAGTTCATATTATGCTATGTTCATTACTGTTCTGTCTAACTAAACAAGACATTTGCATTTACATTTGGGTTATGCAGTGTTTTTAAATTAAATTTTACACTGGGGTGCCTTGAGATTTTATGCACTTTTGAAAGGTGCCCTGACTGAAAAAAGTTTGAGAAAGGCTGATATAGACCATTTCACAAGATAATCAACACTGGTCCAGAAACACTTCCTGTTTCAGTTTGTAACTGTTTTCTTTATTTCACATGTAAAGAAAACATCTTAAAGATGTTTGTTTAACTTTTTGATTCAGTTTTAAATGTTCTGTTGGTTGTATTTTATCCCAGCTTTAATGTAGTGTTAAAAAACTGAAACAGGAAGTGCTTCTGGACCAGTGTTGTTTACATCTTGTGAAATGGTCTATATCAGACATCATTGTTGTATCGATTGTCTTGTGCAAACTACAAATCCATCGTATTAATTAAACAATATTTATTTAAACAACATCGTATTAAATAAACAATATTTAAAACATATATGGAGAAAATCCTGGAATGTTTTCATCAAAAACCTTCATTTCTTTTCGACTGAAGAAAGAAAGACGTGGACATCTTGGATGACATGGGGGCGAGTAAATTATCAGCAAACGTTTTTTTCAAAAGTGAACTACTCCTTTAAGATTTCATATTCCATTGTAAGCTCATCACTATAACCATGATTTAAATATCTCTAAATAAGTCATTCTGTGGAGCTTGACTTGACTTTTAATGTTGACTTAGACTGGTGTTTAGGGGGTGAACGCGTGTCAGTGTTTGTACCCTGTGGTGTGTCGTCGTCAGTGAAGAACTGCGTGGCCTCCAGCGCCGACTCCGCTTCCTCTGGACACAACGCTTCAGAGAGAGAGAGAGAGAGGCAGACACACACAGAGAGAAAGAGAGAGAGAGAGAGAGAGACAGAGAGGTCAGCATATAGACACACCCGCTTCACAAACCATCTTATCTTTTCTTTAAATCTACTTTTCAGTCCAAAACCTATATACGTGCTTGCTTTCTCACTTTAATGAACCTAAAACACACTTACTCACACACACACACACACACACACACACAGAGTGTTTGCTGATATCATCGATTTGATTTCCTCACACTGTGCTGATGTTTGCTGTAATGTTCGCTGGTGTCATTCACACACAGTTCCTCTGTACATTATACTAATAAAAACACTAACGGTGTTTGTCAAAAATATCTTTGGTGTTTCTCGTTTAGCTTACACCGTCACACTCTCTCTGTGGCCCGTCTAGTGAAAGAGTCATGTGACTGAACGTACCCGGAGGCATGTGGAGCTTGTAGAGAAGTTTGAGTTTTTCCGTCATATCTCCGTGATACATTCCACCTGAGACACACACACACACACACACACACACACACAAGTCTTTGATTGAAGTTGTTGTTGACTAATTATTTAATATACACTTTAATATAAAACCAAACTGTTTGAAAATGTTTAATGGTTTAAACAGAACTAAAACGTTCACTGTTTATCATTAAATGACGAGAACCATGTTTAATCATTTTCATTTAACAATAAAGCATTGTAATAAATAGCAATAATTACATTTACCAAAACATTTTATACAATATTGTTTAAAACTTCGGGGTTGGTATGAGTTAAAATACTTTTTTCAGGAAGGATGCATTAAATTAATCAAAATTGACATTTATATTGTTAGAAAAGATTCAATTTCAATTAAAATGAACTTTATTTATCAAAGAATCCTGGAAATATGTGCATGCCTGTCAAATAGAAAACATTTAAATTGTAATAATATCACAACATGACTGTTTTTACTGTATTTTTGGACTAAGAAATGCAGACTTGCTGAGCAGAAGAGATTCCTTCAAACAATGTTGAACTCGTGAGCTGCAAACGAATCACTGAATCACGAGTTTGAATCAATTCACTTTCAACCGGTGCATGAAAATAAATCAAAGCTGTTTAGCTATCAATGCTTCACTTATAAAGGCTATCAAAAAATTTCACTTCATACTTTCATTGTCGCAAAGTTGCAAGAGACTAAATAAATATGAAAGTAGTCCAATAATGCAAACAACAAAAAAATATCTAATTCTATATAACTTTACCGTTTGTTTTTTATTATTATTATTATTATTTATCTGGCCATTAGTGGTCCATTAATGATTTTTTACAAATCAGCCACATGTGTTTGTGTTTAACTTTGTATTCTTATGTGTGTGACATCATTGCTGAACTTTAACCCATTCCGTATATATTGAGTGTATGAAGTGAAAAATATATCTTATTATCCCAGATGACACATTTCAATGGTTACATTAAACCCTGTGAGGGTGCGTTTGAGGTCTCAGATCGGGATCTTGTTGATCCGAAGTGGTTTTCCCATTAAAGTCACCATGAAATTTAAAATTGGCGATTATTATTTATTTTTTATTTTATTTATATAGCGCTCTTCACAATATAGATTGTCTCAAAGCAGCTTCACAGTGATAACATGAAAGTAGTAATCATGAATTTAAAACGATAATGATGTGCACAGATAAATATTTTTAATAAATACTTTTTTTTTTTAATTTTTTTATTGCAGTATTTATTAAAAATATTTATCTGTGCACATCATTATCGTTTTAAAGTCATGATTTCATCTTCCTCTCGCAGCGTCTCTTCTCTGATGATGTGGGCGGAGCAACCTGTCACTCACATGAGATCAGCCAATCATAAAGCACCACCATCCAATCAAATCAGGGAAGAAAAAATTTGAAATCAAACTCTGACTCGGCCTGATCTAAAAGCTCTGTGTACTCACTGAGACCGGTGACAAACTCTTTAAAATTGATGAGCGAGTCCTTGTTTTGGTCGAGCAGGCGGAAGAGTCGGCTGGAGAGTGTGTGTGTGTGAAGGCCACAGCTCCAGGGCGCCAGAGCGGAGAACAGCTGAACGAACTGCCCGCAGTCGATGCGATACTGCTCCAGATACGGCAGACTGGGGTCGTGACGCTCCGCTGCGGTGCTGCTCGAACCCCAGTAACAGCTCATGATGTGCTTCGCCTGACAAGTGCATCCAAAATAAAAGTTTGTTTACACAATATATGTATTATTTTGCCTTTATAAACACACACGCATGCATGTATATATAAGTGTCACCGGCAGGCCCAAATCCATTACATTTTTTTCATATCCTATACTAAACCTAAACTAATCTTGACTAGGGATGGGCAACGATTAATCGTGATTAATCGCATCCAAAATAAAAGTTTGTGTTTACATAATATATGTGTGTGTGGTGTGTATAATTATTTTATATATATATATAAATACCCACACATGCATGTATATATTTAAGAAATATGTGCATGTATATATTTTATATATACTTTTTCACATTTAATATTTTATATATAAATATTTGATATATTAATAACACATTTTCTTAAATATTTACATGCATGTGTGGGTATTTATATATACAAATTAATTATACACACTACATACACATATATTATGTAAACACAAACTTTTATTTTGGATGCGATTAATTAATTACTTTGTATATTTAAATACCCACACATGCATGTATATATTTAAGAAATATGTGCATGTATATATTTTATATATATTTATTCACATTTAATATTTTATATATAAATATTTGATATATTAATAACACATTTTCTTAAATATTTACATGCATGTGTGGGTATTTTTATATATACAAATTAATTATACACACTACACACACATATATATTATGTAAACACAAACTTTTATTTTGGATGAGATTAATCACAATTAATCGTTGCCCATCCCTAATCTTGACCAACTCTATATCATTTAAAAGCTTACAATCTCTAGTTTCCATATTTTATATATAATTTTCCACATAAATTACAGAGGAGCTGTAATTTATCAATTTGCAACAAGAATAATTTCATACTCCTAAGGCATGTTTAGACCTTTATTTTGAAATATAGGTGTACATGAAAAACCACGAAAGAAGGGTAGAAACCTCAATTTGTTATCAAAAGATAGCATCTATTTAATTATTTTAGAAAAAAAAAAACGGTCTGAAAAATTTTTTAATATAAAGAAAAAAATTATATATTCACCATTTGTGATGTGGCAGGAAGCTATAACGCACATGCGTGTTCTTTTTATGCGTTTCTTAGTGGTTAAATTCATATCAAAATCTGCCAAACTTCTTATATTATTTCTGAATTCGATGTCTACTTCATAAATTGTATGAAAATTGTGGAAATAATGGTTTATATCACTCGAAGGGCGCCCTTATATGGACAGTGATGGAGTCTGGTTGTGCCCTAGTGGAAGCGACCGGTACTGCGCCCAAACGCACTCTCACAGAAAACTCATTTTTTGAGATATCAACCAAAAAAATACAAATAAATAAAAAGACTTTTGATTTAAGCTAAATACAAGACAAAAATATATATTTTTTTTAAATGCAAAACATATCTCTCTATGCAAACATTATCTATATAAATTAAGTTATAATAATAATAAGCATAATTACTAAAAATAATTAATAAAAACTAAATAAATTCACCTTAAACAGAACGTAGAGTTCTTCCAACTCCTCAATAGTGAAAGCAGAATCTGTCATGATCGCTCTCACCTGAACATCACAAACACAGGATCACATGTAATATCTAAGATTGTGAAATATGTCCTCTCGACACACACACACACACACTTACCACACTCCTCTTGGCCGTGTCTTCAAGTGACTGTATGACCTTTAACCTTTGTTTGAACCTCATCTGCTCGATGACGTCGGCACGCAAGCTACCAAACTTCTGCAATTAGACAAAAACGACGGTTCAAAAGAGTCGCATTGGTCATTGGTCAGGAAAACGAAGCGCTAAGCCCCGCCCCCTCACCTCATAGGACGCTTTGATGAGCTCAAAGGCGTCGATCTCAGGTGGAGGGTTGTTGCCACTGGTCAACAGAGCATGAAGGTGAGGAATGGGCGGAGAAACAGTCTGCTTATTCACCACATTATCCAAATATCTGCAGGACAGGGAAATATGAGCGCACACACGTTATTAAAAACATGTTCACAAAACATTTTTTTGTAAATGGAACAAAAATGTTGAACCTTTAGAGAAATTATTATTATAAAATAAGTGTTTTTGTTCAGTATCCAAATAGTTTGTAAACATGCATTTGATATATCAAGCCTTTATGTCTCATATAGTATGATATACACTCTCAGAAAAAAGGTACAAAAGCCGTCACTCGGGCTGGACCTTTTCAAAAGGTAAACTTTTGTCCATTTTAGGCGCTAATATGTACATTTTAGGTGTTAATATCCTATTGCGATGTATTGTGACATGATATACCGTTACACCCGTGATTAAGAATGATGTGATGTTCACCTGCCCAGAATGGTCATGGCCTCTCCTTCATCTGAACAGGACAGCAGTTGATCCATGTTTGCATGTAGCACAGCTAATGACACCTGGACAAGAGTCACACACACACACACACACGTGTTACCCCTTATTTATACTCAGAGCCGGACAGTAATGGAGTACATTTACTTGTACATTTACTTTACTTAAAAAAACTTTTGCTGATAATTTATTATTAAGAAATGAAGGTTTTTGATGAAAACATTCCAGGATTTTCTCCATATAATGGACTTCAATGGGGTCCAAACGGTTCAAGGTCCAAATGAGAGTTTCAGTGCAGCTTCAAAGGGCTTTAAACGACACCAGACGATGATTAAGGGTCTTATCAAGCAAAACGATTGGCAACGATTTCAAAAATAAATAAAAAAGCACAAATTGAGCTTATAAAACTTAAACTTTGTTATTTATTTTTGAAATGGCCGATTGAAGCTGCACTGAAACTCTCGTTTGGACCCCATTGAAGTCCATTATATGGAGAAAATCCTGGAATGTTTTCATTCATTCACTTTCATTTTAATGTATATGAAGAGTTCAGATGCAAAAGCCTCTAAATGCCATTTGGAATTTTCTTCTGTAATGATGATTTTTATCAAGCTTGTATACTTAAGTTCAGTAATTTCACTTAAATAACAATTAATAGGTAATTATCATTGCCATTTAAGTGAAATCACTGAACTTAAATATACAAGTTTGATAAAAAATCATCATTAAAGAAGAAAATTTCAAATGGCATTTAGAGGCTTTTGCATCTGAACTCTTCATATATTTACACATAATTTATATTATATATAAATAAAATCAAATTAGGGCTGTGAAAATACTAATCGCGATTAATTGAATCAGAAATAAAAGTTTGTGTTTACATAATATATGCGTGTATGCTGTGTATAATTATTTTATATATATAAATATAAATTAAATAAATACACACACATGTATGTTCACACACAAGAAAAATGTGTTATTTATATATAAAATAATTATATATTTATATATAAAATAAATTATATACAGTACATATATGCAAATATTTCTTAAATATATACATGCATGTGTGTGAATTTATATATTCAAAATAATTATACACAGTCCACACACACATATATTATGTAAACACAAACTTTTATTTTGTTTGTTGTTGTTGTTTGATACTTTATTTATCCCAAGGGAAATTTAAGGCATCCAGTAGCTTAGACAACAGATTTCCACATCTATAACTCACAATATAAATTAAAATAATAATAATAATACTAAAAACATGCATACACATAACTAAATATATTTAAAAAAAATGTAAAAAAAATTAAAATTCCTAATAATATTAACTATGACTATGGATATAGGCTATCAGCTGGCTATTAATCAATCAGAACAGTACATGACCGAGAATAAATTATAAATTCTGAAAGTAAATGTAATGGATGTTAGATGCCATGGAAGGCTAATCGAGGTAAAATAATAATAATAATTTTGGATGTGATTAATAGTTGCCCATCTTTGATAATGAAGTTTCTGTTCTGTGTGATGAAAAATGACTGGAACCTGGAAAATGACTTTAATGCCCTCGTAGAAGAAGCAGTCGACCAGCAGCACGGCACTGTCGAAAGGCATGACGGACAGGAAGAGTGTGAGGAACCAGGACAGAGAGATGGTGGAGATGACGCCCAACTCCTGCATGCGCTCGTACAGCAGCGGCAAACACTCGTGAGTCAGCTCCTCGAACACTCCCTGGTCCACCAGCGCTCCTGTCAAAGACAAACACTGCTGAGAAACACACACACACACACGCAAAGAGTCGCAGCTGTCATCGTGCGTTTAAATGTGTGTGACTGACCGACAACTCGAGTGTTGTAATAGTCGGGCAGCATCCGCTCACACAGAGCCACGAGCAGCCAGAACGCCTGCTCTTCAGTGCAGTACAGCAACAGCACCGACGTCACGATGTTCATCGCCTGGGGGAGAGAGAGAGATTTTTTTTTTATTTCAATCATCTTTATTTATCAAAAAGATTCCTCACATAAAACAATATGTAAGGTATTACTTTTTATTTATTTATTTATTTTTTTTAAAAGTGCAAAATGCAGTTCATGATCATTGACAGAACACAACGCTCTTCTGTGACACCATATTCCTTCAAACACATTTAGACAGTCCCTCCAGAAAAACGCGATTATGCGATCGCTGAATTCAATGCAAAATCAGCCAAAGTCCGCATATTTATGCGGGGGCCGCATTTTTTCAAATAAGCCGCACTTTCGCCGCATAAAATGCCGATTTCCATGCAAAATATGCTGGGCTTGCATGATTTCATAATCCTCGCATTTTCGTTGCAAAAAAAGTCACATGTATCTTCGCAGAAAGTTGAAAAATGTTGCGTTTGCTTCACACAAGAGCCGCCATTTCCTCCTGTTTCCATGGGAACGTTATGAAGTGACGCAATTACGCGACGGGATAGCTCACAGCTGAAGTTATTGCAGAGTCCAGAAAGACTCACGGAGGCGATTGACATCTCACAAATCGAACTCGTATAACTGTCTGTCACACGTTCTACCGTCACATCGTTACTTAATAAACAAAATAAGATAAAAGAAGTAGCAACAAACAGAAATTACCCGCACACGACATGGGGTGTTTGAGGCGCACACACTGCAGACAGTTCAGCGCGCAGCTCTTAAAGGGGCCACACCTTATTTACACTCTTACAGTCTGAAATAAAACATTGCTGATTTTGTAATTGTGAAAGAGAGTCTATTGTGCACTTATTCTTTGAATGTCCCTATTCTTCAATCTTTTGGAATGAGATGTCTCAATTTCTAGGTTTTAAAATGAATTGCAACCTTGTCTTAAATTTGTCATCTTCATACAAATGATTTTGACTTTCCTATAAGAAAAATGTATGTTATCGATTTTTTTCTATTATTAGGAAAATTTCATATTCATCAAATAAGTGGAGTAACTCAAAACCCAACTTTGCTCATTTCAAAATAGCCTTTAAAATGTATTTTGAGTCCTTAAAATTAAAAAAAAAAAAGCCCAAAAGATCTGTATCTCTGCTAAAGGAATTTAATATGTCTGTGATGCCCTCTATCTTTATTTTTTTTTCTTTATTTTTTTCTTGTTTTTTTTTTTTTGTTTCATGTTTTAGGCTACTTCTCAGATGTTATAATTCAGAAAATTTAAACTTTATTTTAAAAATTAAAATATTATAATATTTTTAAATTAAACTTTAATTTAAAAATGTACTTATCAGAAAATGTGTAAAAGAAATGTCAAGAACTTGATGTCAAACTCTGTGATTTTGAAAATTTAATAAAAATAAAACAAGATGAGAAATTAAATATTCCCAGCACTTTCTATGATGTAGTATGCTTGCTACATCATAGAAAGTAATAAGAAATGACTCTTTACATTAAGGTAGTAGCCGAGTGAGAACAGGATGTTGGGGGAATCACTTTTTTTCTCTTTTTCATCAAACCGCAATTTTTGCAAGTTCCCGCAATTTTTGCAAGTTCCCGCAATTTCATCGCATAAATATCCCGCATATTCCATCGCATTTTTAAAGAAAACGGGCCGCGTAATCAAGGATTTTTGCCCGCAACAATCACAAAAAAAACTCCACGTTTTTCTGGAAGGACTGATTAAGGGAATCCATAGCTTTGTAAAAAACAAAAATCAATTACAAGCCTTGATTTGATCATAGCTGCGAACACCCTTTCAACATTATAATCACTCTTCTACTAATATAGATGGCCACTTTGGCTTTACCTAAAATAAAATTCACTTATTCCTTCGCTTTTGAACATATTTAAAGCCCAAAATAAAAGTATGCACAGAAACACTCTCATCAAAACAATTAAAAAGATTCTGCAAACCATCAAATAAAGCATATGAATTGAAAACGAAATGAGGAAACGCGAATATAAACGGCGTATTGAGTCAGGTTTCAAACTCATTGATCGATATGCTTGCGTGGGAGTCGGTGAACTGTGCGCTGGTTTCTCTCCACGTTCTGCGCTGGTGTCGACAATAAACGCAAACCAAACGCAAGCTATCAGCCCTATCCACCGCGTTTACATTGTTATTAATAGTGGATACTTTCATGCGCTTTCATGTCCAAGTGTCTGCTATCAGACCCGTTGAAGTGCAGTTTCTGTTCATGTGTGTTAACCCTATATAGCCTACCCTACATAGGCTACAGTTAGGGTGATACACATGACTTAAAATGTGATATTGCCTGCACAGCCCTTGTGTTTCGTTTGGTTACACACACCACAAGGTGTCACTGTGGCCTCAAAGCTTCAGCACTGCCACTCTGAGCTCGATTGCTGATGTCTAAAACACGCCCCCCTCATTAGCATACGGAGAAAGAAATGTTGGAATGAATAAATGTGGAAATAAATAAATGTAGACATAAAAACATAAATACATAAATGAATGTGAAAATAAATAAATGAATAAATAAATAAATGTAGACATAAAACATACATGCATAAATGAATGTGGAAATAAATAAAAGTGAAAATAAATAAATGCAGACATAAAAACATATACATAAATGACTGTGGAAATAAATAAATAAATGTAGACAAAAACATATACATAAATGACTGTGGAAATAATTAAATGTGGAAATAAATAAATGTAGACATAAAAACATAAATACATAAATAAATGTGAAAATAAATAAATGTAGATATAAAAACAAAAATACATAAATGAATGTGGAAATAAATAAAAATTGGAAATAAATGAATAAATAAATAAATAAATAAATAAATGTGAAAATAAATAAATGCAGACATAAAAACATATACATAAATGAATGTGGAAATAATTAAACGTGGAAATAAATAAATAAAAAAATAAATGTAGACATAAAAACATAAATGAATGTGGATATAAATAAATGAATAAATGAAGAGCTCTTTTCCAAAACGCTATAAATCCATTTCAATAGTTTTCAGGAAAACTACATTTTTTACCTAGACCCACACATTTTGTGAATATTCAAATTATCCTGTTTAAATGTTTTATTGGTTCAGTCTGAACATTTTGAACAATAATTATTAAATCAAACAACAATATTGTTAATGATAATTTAAAAGTTAATTTTATTTTTTTCCAAAACGCTATAAATCGAAATAAACCTCAAACAAATAGTACCAATTTCAACATATGCATGAAAAAAAACAAATTATTAATACCAATTTCAACATATGCATGAAAAAACTAATTATTAAAAATGATCAATATATGATAACGATATTCAAAAAAGGGATGGGCACCCCTCCAGCACATGCACACACACACACAGGCTACATAACATGTGAGCAAAGCGGAGCAGCATGACGCTTAAATATAAGTTAAAAAAAAAAAACAACAAAAAAAAATAAACATTTCACATTTGTTTTTAATAATATTACATTACTTATTTTTATTATTTCATCTATGTTGAGTAGGCTATGAAAAGGGAACCGCATGAGATGAGTAAGATAGGATCAAAATTCAAAAGCTGCCCAATACCGGAAAATATTTGGAGTGCGTCAGACATGATTTTGACCACTTATTAAGTTTTGTTTTGTAGAAAGCTTGTAAATTTCGTTTCATATAAATTGTATCTTCATTTTAATAAATGTTTCATCGACAAATTGACTGGATTAATACATTAGAAGTAAATATCAGACAATATAATCAGGACACAGAGGCGCGCAGGTGAACCGGAGCGCGTCTCATAATATGAACCGAAACACCGCGATGCTTGCCTCACACAGGCCTGAGAACTAAGCTACAGAAAGCTTTAAATATCTACTTTTAAACAAAACAATTAAAAACTAAAATAAATTGGCAACTCTCTGCGTATGTATAGGCTAATTCGAAGTATGCGTTTCTCTATGCGCGTTCACTGCGAAGATGGCGAGTAAGCATCATCAACTTTATCTTTGTTGCTGACACTGACAGAAAACACTAGTTTATTAATAAACAATTCAAATGTTTCATGCATAATCATTACTTTTGCCGGTTCTTTGTGGCAAGCTTTATGCATACGTTGAGATGCGGAATATGCAATTAAAAACGCTCATATGGTTTCTCTCCCATTTAATTAAATCAATATATGTGATTACTGATAATACAAATGGCTTAAATGATCTACTACTAGTCGACTAGAAAACTAGGACTCATTTTGAGGAATGAATGAACATAATAAACCTCTGTTTAGAGTGCCGCCGTGCTGGATTGTGTAGAGCGCTCATTGAATTTGAGGATTTATCGTGTTTAGGCTAAAAACAGGGCTGGTGCTTATCGCGGCTTGGGAAGAAACTGTATCTTGCAGTACATTTTAAACAAGGAAATATAGCGATTCGGCATGAAACGTTGATAGAGCAGTGAAAGGGTTCTGTCCGCAGCAGAATGACACGACAAACTCATTTTTTTTTAAAATGTCGTTTAACGCGTTTTGGAAAAGAGCTCTTCAAATGTATAAATAAATGTCTGAAAAAATACAATTATACATAAATATGGGAATAAAAGTATAAATACTCATTTATTTGTACTTTTTAACAATTCTTTGTATATTTATTTACATATTTATTTTTGTATTTTTGCTTTTTTACATTTCTTCGTATATTTATTTATGTATTTATTTATTTTTAATTAAGTCAGCTTTGGCATTCCATATGTGCGAGTGTGTACCTGGCAGTATCCGATGCCGGGGTTCCTGTAGGCGTAGGCCGTCAGCACTCGCCTCAGCGCGGCGATGCCCATCTCGTTCTGGAAGGCGTGATGCTCCGGCATGGAGCGGTGCAGGTCTCTCTCGATCTCCTCCGTCGCCAGAGTGCACTTACCCATCGCCTGCTCCACCAAACTGCCGTAGTAACCCGGGTGTGTGTTCATCTCGTTCTGAGCACCTGGAAAGTCATGAGGATATAAACAGCACACACAAAACTAAATAGTGCATCCCATAATGCAAAGTGCTCGATTTGATCTTCCATTTCTAATGTAAAATGATTTCTTGCGAAACTGGATTAAAAATGTAAAATTGCAATATTTTATTCTGATTCAAAAAGCAAAGTAATCATATCACAACACAATTACAGTCGTTACTGTTAACTCAAACTATTTTAATTTTCTTTAATTGGAACAAAGCAAAAATCTTTTTCAGATAGTTGCCAAGGCAACATCTTTAATTTTTGTTTACCCTTTTGAAGAGTAAAATACATACAAAATATAAATATGTTTTTTATAAAGCACATAAAATGACTAAAACTGATTAAAAATTACAATACTTAATTGACTATTTACACTAATATTTACAAAGGCTACTTCTTTCTTAATACATCCCTTGCATAATGTCATCTTTATTTAGCATATTTGAATATGCATATTTTGTCTGTACATTATACAGGTGAAACTCGAAAAATTAGAAGTTCATTTATTTCAGTAATTCAACTCAAAAGGTGAAACTAATATATGATTGTGTGATGATTATGGCTTACAGTTTATGAACCCCAAATTCAAAATCAGAATATTGTGAAAAGATTTTCATGTCTGTAATCCATAATCATCAAAATGATAACAAATAAAGGCTTGAGATATCTCACTTTGCATGTAATGAGTCTATAAAATATATTAGTTTCACCTTTTAAGTTGAATTACTGAAATAAATGAACTTTTGCACCATATTCAAATTTTTTGAGTTTCACCTGTATAATGTACAGACAAAATATGCATATTCAAATATGCTATACAAAGATGACATTATGCAAGGGATGGAATAAGAAGTAGCCTATGTGAATATTAGTGTAAATAGTATTGTTTAAAATAAAGAAATCTTTTTATATAATTATACATATACTTTATATATTTTATTTGTGCAATACAGTGTTATTTTATATATTATTATATTATTTCTGAATATTTTGACTTGTCTTTTATTGCCTGCTGTGGGTGAACAGCGCCTCCTGGTGTTGCTCACCTGAGAACAGCAGCCACAGCTCTCCTCTCAGACTCTCAGGTATCCCGTTCAGGACCAGCTCTCTCGTCTTCGACGTGCGGTACATACACACTCCGCGGCCGTACTCGAAGAAATGGATGTTCCACGATTCCTCTTTCATCTTCTCTCTCGTCTGGATGAACAGAAAAACACACCAGGCAAATGATGTCATTCTTCTCACATCAAAATAATATATAATTTGATAAATATATATAATAATATAATATATATAATAAATATATAATGATAAATATATATAATAATTTGAACTCAAATCAATATTTTATGTCTGTTTCCAGTTCCACATCTGTTCAAAAAGTTGTTGTTTTTGAGAGAGAGAAATTAAGCCTTTTATTCATCAAGGAAGCATTGATCAAAAGTCAAAACTGTTTTCAACATTGATAATAATCATGATTCTTGAGCATCAAATCATCATATTAGAGTGATTTCTGAAGGATCATGTGACACTGAAGACTGGAGTAATGAGTAAGTACTGTATATTTACATAGAAAACAATTATTTTGAATCATTTTTACTGTATTTCTGATCAAATAAATGCACTGAGCCTTACATATCACTAGCACTCCTCTATTATCTATAATAAACTCTTGAAAGAAAGAGGCTTGACTTTAAAAGCTGTGTACAGTGTGTATGATAGTTTGAACCAGATCACATGAGGGGTGTGTCTCACCACTTTGGGCCCCAGCTCCTCCGGGACGTCCTGCTGGTAGATGCGCAGAAGGCCTTGCTTGGCAGTGGGCAGACTGGGACTGTAGTGCTGGTTTTGGGGCATCTCTCCATGCCCCAGCTCAGGGGACGGGGGCGTACTCGGGCTGGGGTTCTCCTGGAGGCGCAGTCACATGACAGGTTTACAACAGACGCTAGAAATGAGTCCCGTATTTCAAGTCTAATTTTTTTTTTCCCGCATTATGAAAAAAAAATCATTAATATACACTACCGGTCAAAAGTTTTAGATCTGTTAGATTTTTTTATGTTTTTAAAAGAAGTCTCTTCTGCTCACCAAGGCTGCAATTATTCGATAAAAAAAAAAAAAAAAACAGTAATATTGTGAAATATTATTACAATTTAAAACAGCGGTTTTCTATGTGAATATATAGTGAAGTGTAATTTATTCCTGTGATTAAAAGCTGAATTTACAGCATCATTACTCCAGTCTTCAGTGTCACATGATCCTACAGAAATTATTAAACATTTATGATTATTATCCGTGTTGAAAACAGTTTTTTACATTTTGATTTCAGGATTCTTTGATGAATAGAAAGTTCAAAAGAACAGAATTGATCTGAAATGGAAATCTTTTGTAACATTAAACACTGCCATTCACAAGTTTGGGGTCAGTAACAATTTATTTTTTATTTTTGGGGAAAAGAAATGAGAAAATACTTTCATTCATCAAGGATGAGTTCAATTGATCAAAAGTTACAGTAAAGACATTTATAATGTTAGAAAAGATTATATTTGAAATAAATGCTGTTCTTTTGAACTTTCTATTCATCATAGAATTTTGGGGGAAAAAATGGTACACAACTGTTTTCAACATGTTTGTTTTTTGAGCATAAAATCAGCATATTAGAATGATTTCTGAAGGATCATGTGACACTGAAAACTGATGTGTAATCAGCAACACTAATGATGTTGAAGATTCAGCTTTCAAATTACATTTTAAAATATATTAAAATAGAAAACAGTCGTTTTAAATTTTCATAATATTTCACAATATTATTGTTTGTCATTTTTTTTTTTTTCATCAAATAAAGCAGCCTTGGTGAGCAGAAGAGACATTTAACCCCTTAACTGTCACCCCCTTTTTGAGAATGGGGGTTAAATGCACTATTCACACTTAAATGGTTGTAATTCAAGAATGCCTTGGAATATATACCCAAGTTTGGTCTTGTTTTAAAGAAAACACTCAGCAGATTATTGCTGAAGTGAAAACACTTAAAAAAATGAAAGTATGAAAAAGTTATGGAAGTTTTAATTCACAGTAAATCAAATATACTGTACTATATATTTTTTATTTTATATAAAATATATATTTTACAAAAAATGTTTACTCTAAAATTACTATAAAATCAAAGCCATAAATCTAACCAAGTTATGTTCCAAATTTGTAGTTGATATCGCAAAAATTGAAGTTCCCATGAGATTTTGTTTAGGCGTAGTACCAAAAATAGCCACCGGGTGCCATTGAATTCCATTGAATTTAGTTGTGTACATTCTGCCTTAACAAATTAATACATTTCTGTCCAAATATCAATTTTGTCACAAAATTTGGAAACTTGAGACCTTTCTGACAATATGTGTTTTGTCAAGATTAGAAAAGGTTTTGATCATAAATTATGAAATATAAGGATGTCCAAAAGGGGAGGAGCCTCATAAAATAAGTACCGTTTCTATGGTAACGCAACATTCAATTATAAAATGGTTTTCACAGGATGAATTCTGAGTTTATAAGCTTTCAAATGATACCTAATTTATGATAACTACTAAAATATGTGATATAATAAAAAAGGCGATAAAAATATTATTATATTTTAGAGGATAATATATACATATATATTATAATTTTTAGAGGATAATGTTATACTATACTTTTTATTTTTTATTGAAATATACTAGATTATATGTTTTATTATGAACTTTTAGCATAAAAACAGAAGTTTCAATGATTAAAAGTGGGTGCATCAACTTTTCGTGACAAAGGTCAGACCTCCTGTTATGATGCAGATTTTTTTAGGTGCACTCTTGTCATAAATTCATTAATTACTCTTCCTACATAATTTTTAACACAAAACAGGGGTCGAATATTTAATTAGAAGTCTTAGACCTTTCCAAAAATATATAATTTGTCATAATTAGATTAGGATTTAATAGAAATATAGTGAAGTAAAGTTAGGCGTCCCGGTACCGGGACGGTGACAGTTAAGGGGTTAAAAACATCAAAAATTTTACTGATCTAAAACTTCAAATAATAGCCGAGTCCCAAATAACGAGTCTGGTGTGACTGCAGGTTTGGGTAAATAAAAGCTTGTTTTTTAGTTTCAGCTTGTATTTAATCTTCTAAAACCTGTCAGATAATCTGCTTTTCATCAGTCGCCAAAGCAAATTTGTCCCGCCGAAGCCTTTTTTGATCGGTGAGTGATGTAGAATTGAAACATGATTTTACTTTATTTTTTTTATCAAAAATATGCAGCAGAAAAAAGTATGCATCTACCCGACCTAAAACGTTTGAAAGGAACAGTATATCAAATTAAATACTTTGCGGGTGAATATAAACCTGGTTAAAGTATCATTGGTTCTGATGACGTGACTCACGGATTGAGCATTGAGGCCACACGGCCTGTCAGGCGTGCGCTGCAGGAAGTCAGAGATCCGCTGAACCAGGAAGTCACGGTCTTTGAGGTTAGCAAACAGGAAGGTCATCTTGTTTTTAGTGCTGATGGACAGCGGACTCGGCAGAACACTGCTGCTGTCGGCCTTCTCCACTATGGTCACCTAGAGGAACAGAGAGAGAGAGTGTCCTGCTAAATCTGTGTGTGTGTGTGTACATGCCTGTCAAATTACATTTTAAAATATATTAAAATAGAAAACAATCATTTTAAATTGTCATAATATTTCACAATATTACTGTTTATCATTTTTTTTCATCAAATAAAGCAGCCTTGGTGAGCAGAAGAGACTTCATTTAAAAACATGAAAAATCTTACTGATCTAAAACTTAGTGTGTGTGTGTGTGTGTGTGTATGTGTGTGTGTGTTTACCTCTCTCAGCGGAATGATGAGTTGACACAGATCTTCCTCTCTACTAGCAAAGCAGATGTAGTTGTTAGAAACAAACATTTGACCGACGACATGCATCTTCGTGAACGGCGTCCAGAGCGTACAGTCGGTGTGTCCATCCAAACGCTCGTCCTGCGTGAGCCGGAAAAGAGCCCGGTACCGCTCGTTCTTTGCACGCGCATCCAAGTCCCTGAAACATGTGAGAGGAAGCTTTATTTCAAGTAGTTAAACCAAGATAAACAGAGCAAGGCCTGCATTTGTGCTTATAAAACTTAAACTATGTTATTTATTTTTGAAGTGAGCGCTCGTTTCGCTTGATAAGATCCTTATTCATCGTCCGGTGTCGTTTAAAGCTGCACTGAAACTCTCGTTTGGACCTTGAACCGTTTGGACCCCATTGAAGTCCATTATATGGAGAAAAATCCTGGAATGTTTTCATCAAAAACCTTCATTTTTTTCAACTAAGTGTTATTTTATAAATTCTGTATGATATCCTTCAAAATTACCTGTTAGACTGACCTGAAAATCTTAAAGCAGTTCACAAGGGAAAAAAACAATGATTGGTCTGACTGGGTCAATAGAAAAAATTGAGCCCTGATGTAAAGAGTTTTAAGTTCCCTAAAAGCTGTTAAAAAAATTAAAAAAGATAAAAATTATTGTTAAAAATAAATTTTATTGTAATCTTGAATGGCTATAGTTTATGGGAAGTAGCAGTACTGGTAACATACTGGCCTTAAAAAGACGCCATTAAACAAATATTTAACATGTAGGCAACGGTCTTTGTAGTTTCTATATTAATTAAGAGATTAAATGTGAAATTTTTACAATATAAAAAGATCTAAACAACTTCAAAGTTAGGTGTGATTAATGTGTAATTCATTCTTTTTTTATCTATTCACAGCACTAATATATAGTAATATACTTTATACTTTATGTATATATGTCATCTGAAGCAGGTTGCTGACCTCTTCAGTGCGGAGACGTTTTTCAGGGTCTTGCAGGGTTTGGGGAGGAAGCGATCGGCGGAGAAGCTCTCGTTGTCCAGTAACTGTCTCATGGCGATGGTGGCCAGCTGCTCCATCAGTTTGAAGGTCTCGTTGATGTTCAGGAACATGGAGAAGAAGTGTTCGGTGCCGCGAGTGCTCACGCGGATGCTCTCCGGGAAAACCAGCGTGGCGTTCTTGTCCAACTGCGTGACGTCCGTCCACTGCACCACCAGCGACACTACAGCCAGAGGAGGAAGACATGTCCAAATGAAAAACAAGAAAGAGGACAAACTGATTTTATTAAAAGAGTAATTCTCCCAAAAATTTAAATCAGCCCATGATTTACTTTATCTGTCCATCATAAAAGTGCATGTATCCATTATAAAAGTGCATCTGTCCATCATAAAAGTGCATCTGTCCATCTATCCATCATAAAAGTGCATCTGTCCATCATAAAAGTGCATGTATCCATTATAAAAGTGCATCTGTATTCTGTCCATCATAAAAGTGCATCTATCCATCATAAAAGTGCATCTGTCCATCATAAAAGTGCATCTATCATCATAAAAGTGCATCTATCCATCATAAGTGCATCTATCCATCATCATAAAAGTGCATCTATCATCATAAAAGTGCATCTGTCCATCATAAAAGTGCATCTATCCATCATAAAAGTGCATCTATCATCATAAAAGTGCATCTGTCCATCATAAAAGTGCATCTATCCATCATAAAAGTGCATCTATCCATCATAAAAGTGCATCTATCATCATAAAAGTGCATCTGTCCATCATAAAAGTGCATCTATCCATCATAAAAGTGCATCTATCCATCATAAAAGTGCATCTATCATCATAAAAGTGCATCTATCCATCATAAAAGTGCATCTATCCATCATAAAAGTGCATCTATCATCATAAAAGTGCATCTGTCCATCATAAAAGTGCATCTATCCATCATAAAAGTGCATCTATCCATCATAAAAGTGCATCTATCATCATAAAAGTGCATCTGTCCATCATAAAAGTGCATCTATCCATCATAAAAGTGCATCTATCCATCATAAAAGTGCATCTATCATCATAAAAGTGCATCTGTCCATCATAAAAGAGCATCTATCCATCATAAAAGTGCATCTATCCATCATAAAAGTGCATCTGTCCATCATAAAAGTGCATCTATCATCATAAAAGTGCATCTATCATCATAAAAGAGCATCTATCCATCATAAAAGTACATCTATCCATCATAAAAGTGCATCTATCCATCATAAAAGTGCATCTATCCATCATAAAAGTGCATCTATCCATCATAAAAGTGCATCTATCCATCATAAAAGTGCATCTATCATCATAAAAGTGCATCTATCATCATAAAAGAGCATCTATCCATCATAAAAGTGCATCTATCCATCATAAAAGTGCATCTATCATCATAAAAGTGCATCTGTCCATCATAAAAGTGCATCTATCCATCATAAAAGTGCATCTATCCATCATAAAAGTGCATCTGTCCATCATAAAAGTGCATCTATCCATCATAAAAGTGCATCTATCCATCATAAAAGTGCATCTATCATCATAAAAGTGCATCTATCATCATAAAAGAGCATCTATCCATCATAAAAGTACATCTATCCATCATAAAAGTGCATCTATCCATCATAAAAGTGCATCTATCATCATAAAAGTGCATCTGTCCATCATAAAAGTGCATCTATCCATCATAAAAGTAGGGCTGTATTCAACCAAAGAAATCCTTAGTCGACCAAAGTCGAGTCCTGCTCGACGATTAGTCGACTAAAAAAAAACAAAAAAAAAAAAACAACGTGATGTTTTGATTAAACATTTTTTAAACAATTGTCATTGAGCATTTATAAAACAACAACGAAAAAACATCACAAATAAATAAAACTATAATAATAATAATACAATTCTTTGAAAATTAAGTGATTTTTTAACTGCAAAAAGTGAAGCGCTCTGTCCTAGGTCTATAGTACAGTCCCAATCGCGCACCTGACCACACCACACGCTGCAAAAAATATAACTGCTATCTGCCACATAATGAAAAATCCCAACAAAAGCTCTCGTTTATACAGGCTTTATATTCTTCTTTACTTTCAAAGCTATGGGTTAACTTTAGTCCTGACGATCAAGGCGTTTTAAACAACACTCAAAAAAACCCAAATAACTTAAAAACAATCCTATAATAGGCTGTAGGACCGCGTATAGGTTTATTTTCGTTTTGTTGCATTATTTAGGCTATTTTCAAATGCGTCGTGTACAAATAAAAACGAAAACATTAAGAAAACACAATCTATTGAGTCAGCATGATATAGCCGTTAAAAGGCTGCTCACGTCTTTTGCGCGCTCAAGTTCGATTTTAAATGTAGGCGCGCGACTTGCGCGCTCATAATGGCAACGCGATCGCCTCCCTCCACAGTCTTGTCGTCTTTGTTTTAAAATGCAGCCAGACAAAAGATTTATATTTCCTGGATATTTTGTCGACTAAAGCCAAAACAAGCAGCCTTCTAACTGAATGAATACAGCATCCCTTACCGAGCGCGAGCAGCAGCGCAGCCAGCCACAGGTGCGGTTCCCGAGTGTATTATGTGTGTGCGCTAAACTGTGGCGCAGTTACAAAAATAGCCTAAATTAAAGCATTTTAAAGTTGGGGACAAAACATAGGCTAATTATATTTAGAATACAGTAATAAATAACTGCTTATAAATGAATAAATATCAAGGAGTAAGTCATTGAAAAATTCCTTCTATTGGTAAAAAAATAAAAATAAAAAAATGCAACTGGTCGACCAATAAGAATGTCAGTCGACCACGACGGCATCGACCGATTAGTCGACTAAACGACTAAAGTTGACAGCCCTACATAAAAGTGCATCTATCCATCATAAAAGTGCATCTATCATCATAAAAGTGCATCTATCATCATAAAAGTGCATCTATCCATCATAAAAGTACATCTATCCATCATAAAAGTGCATCTATCATCATAAAAGTGCATCTGTCCATCATAAAAGTGCATCTATCCATCATAAAAGTGCATCTATCATCATAAAAGTGCATCTATCCATCATAAAAGTGCATCTATCATCATAAAAGTGCATCTATCATCATAAAAGTGCATCTGTCCATCATAAAAGTGCATCTATCCATCATAAAAGTGCATCTATCATCATAAAAGTGCATCTGTCCATCATAAAAGTGCATCTATCCATCATAAAAGTGCATCTATCATCATAAAAGTGCATCTATCATCATAAAAGTACATCTATCCATCATAAAAGTGCATCTATCATCATAAAAGTGCATCTGTCCATCATAAAAGTGCATCTATCCATCATAAAAGTGCATCTATCATCATAAAAGTGCATCTATCATCATAAAAGAGCATCTATCCATCATAAAAGTACATCTATCCATCATAAAAGTGCATCTATCATCATAAAAGTGCATCTGTCCATCATAAAAGTGCATCTATCCATCATAAAAGTGCATCTATCCATCATAAAAGTGCATCTATCATCATAAAAGTGCATCTATCATCATAAAAGTGCATCTATCCATAATGATGCACTTTTATGATGGACAGATGCACTTAAGGACTTCTAAACATTCACTCCTATTATAAAGCTTGGAGGAGACATGACATTTTTTTAATATAACTCTGATTAATAAAGCTTTAGTTCAAACTAAAAAAAACTAAACTAAAAAAAACTGTTCATCTGATAGAAGAATGTATTTACACCTAGGATGACTTGAGGGTGAGTAAATCATGGGCTAATTTAAATTTTTGGGTGAACTACTCCTTTAAGCATAGTATAAGAAAAGCATCATGCACTAACACAATTTCACACTAAATAAAGAACATTTAATTCAATATGAATCAGCCCGTTTCACAAAGTGTTCAAAGGACTCAAATGACATCACTCCAGAACACTGAAGTCTGATTGTTCAGTCTAGGTATTTCTGTGGTCGAATACTTTTGTATAATGACCACTAACAGCAAGACCTCACATGATACTATAATATCTCCTGAATCCCGCACACTCTCTTTCTTAGCACAGAATAAAAAGATTGAAGAATTGGCAATTCTTATTTTTTATGGTATACTAAATACAGGTGTTAAAAACAGCTGCTTAATAATTTTGTGGAAACTGTGATGCCTTCTCTCCTCTGATGATGTGGGCGGGGCAACCTGTCACTCACATGAGATCAGCCAATAGCAAATCACCCCCACAGGCAAAATCAAGCCCCGCCCACACATGTTTGTGTTCTTCTTGATTCACTCGGATTTACGACACATTATACGACCAGAAAAGAAGAGCCCAAACTAACCAATCTGAGCCCACGACGTGTTTCTGAGGGAGTGTTTTCATAGAATCGGGAAGTCAACCGCTCGTTCGAGGACAGAGGAGAGCGCGGCTTACAATAAACGTGAAGTTTATGAAAAATAAGACTTTTAAAAAAAGAAAAACCACGAATACATGTTATATTGCACCCCATAAACACAATCATGCAAAGAAAAAAAAGTAGTCAACCCCCCCCTTTAAGTAACTATGGAATCATCCCAACTCGAGAAAACATTATATATCTCGGTTTGCTCCTGTAAAATCATGTTTGCTTTGGCTCACGTTGTCCTATAAATCTCAGTTTGATTGCACATTTGGAAGTATGCTCTCTAACTCACCCTCTTTTCCCAGCAGGAATGAGTAGAAGCAGAGGTGGTTGACGGAGAGGTAGATCCAGCCCTGCCGTGGGACTCTGCCCTTCCAGTAACTGCAGGGGTAATAGTTCACCAGCTTCTCTTCCTCCGGCATGCCGAACAACTTCCGCATCTTCAGCTCGGCTTCCCGAAACTTCCCAGGATCCTCGTCTTCCTGAGGTTTGCCGCTTTTATTCTCTTCAGCGATGATGCCCTACAAAGAAGAACAATCTTCACATGATATGACGGGTGTTTTAGGGCTGTCACTTTACGGGACTCCATTGCACGATGGATTGGACCAATCAACACAAGTTTCGAAAATGAAAATAGGGAATCGATTTTAACAGCCTTTTTTAAACCAAAAATGTGTTTTAGGTGGACAGATCAATTATGCAGCACACAGAAAATGGAAAATAACTGTCTTTTCTGTTCACCAAATGCTTTTTAATATTAGCTAGTACTTCAATGCAAGTGAACAAGCACGCCATTATTTGTTGCGTAGTGACGTGTGTGTGTTCAAGTAAGCCAGAAATGCGCAGATTCTGTGTTATACGCTGTATTTAATATATCATGAGGACTCACGAGTTGCGCATTTGCGCTAAATCCACACAGATTTGGCTTACAAGAACTTCCCCAGCAAAGTGAGTAAATATAGAAACACACCAAATTAATGGTGCGTTCTATTATTCATCCGTCTCGGAGATCCGAAACGGACGACAGACGTTGCCTAGCAACACGCCCCCTTTCCTCGGTTGTCTCCTCTCGGACGTCGGACAACCGTGAGGACACCGAGCAAGAATTGCGTTTCGGAATTCAAAATGGCTGCGCCCTGTGACTTGTAAGAATGAATTGTATTCATTGTTTTTGAACCGATTTGGTATTTTAAATGACGATTATAATCACTCGTATTACTGCGTCCCCTGTAGGTATGGGAATCGGTTGTTGTGAGTGCAATTACTAACGTTGCTAGCGTTGCTAACAGAAGATTAACATGAAAAACTTTAAATAAAGTGAACATTTTCAAGTTCAAATGGCTGCGTTTTGATGAGGTGTAGTCATAATATGTTTATTTTAATGTAAGTGCCTGGTACTCGGCCAGTGCTACCATTACAACTGCTTTCTCCGACTCGGACAAGCAAAACATAATAGAACGCTTGAAGAGCGCCGAAGTTATGACGTCACTTTGTAGGACAACTCGGAAGCTAGCGAGGGTTTTCTCGATCGAAAAGCCATACATTTTCCCCATTGACTTTTGGAAAAATCGCAAAAAATAAGATCTGTGTTCATCAAAGAGTTGTGACCTTTACACGTTTTGTCTATCAAGATAATCTTTACAAGTTAGCCTATATAAAACACAAGCAGACACAATAAAGTTTAAAAAACACAAGTAGGTTAACTTATAACTGTGTTTTATGTCACAGATCAAAACGTGAATATATTTAGAGGCTTTGTTCACCACAGACCTTATTTCAGACGATTTAGCAAAAACCCGTTCAAAAAATCCATAGACTTTAGAGCGTGAGTGCTAAAATGCTAACTAGCGTCCCCGTTTTGGCCTACAAAGTGACGGTATAACTTCAGCACTCGACTCGTGATTTGACAGCGTTTCCCGCCACCGTTCATTTTTACCCGCGTTTGGCGGGTCGGAGGGTGTTCATTTTAATCCCTGAATGCTGCGCTCCTGTTTGTCGTTGTGCAGAAACTTCACGCCAATAAATCCTCAGTAATATTGCTGACTTGTGAGTCTCAAGCGCCCTCTTTACGCTAGTGCTAATAATGCCTGTTAGGTGTCCGTGGATTTGCCTATATTTAGTGTTGAAAATGGGAACGTCTTTAAACATTTTACAATCGATTCAAAGAACACTTATATCTCAAAAATCGTGACAAAAAAGTGATAGCCCGAGTGTGTTTTAAGAATCAAATTCGGATAGTCTTTTCTGCTCACCAAAGCTGCATTTATTTGATCAAAAATACAGTTAAAATAGTAATATTATGAAATATTATTACGATTTTAAAGAACCGTTTTCTATGTGAATTTTGTGTCACGTGATCCTTCAGAAATCATTCTAATATACTGATTTGATGCACGGGAAATATTTATTAACATAATTATCAATGTTGAAAACAGTTCATATTTTTATGTAAGCAGTTAAGTGTAAATGTTTTTCAGGATTCTTTGAGGAATAGAAAGTTCAAAAGAAATAGAAATCTTAAGTAGTAACAAAAATGTCTGTCACTTTTGTTTGAAAAAGACCAGATTAAATATATTACATGAATTTGAATAAAAATTAGGGCTGTCAAAAGATTAATCGCATCCAAAATAAAAGTTTGTGTTTACATAATAAATGTGGGTGCACTGTGTATAATTATTTTATATATATATATATAAATACACACACGCTTGTATATATTTAAGAAATATTTTAATTTATATACTGTACCCACATATATTATGTAAACACAAACTTTTATTTTGGATGCGATTAATCGCGATTAATCGTTTAACATCCCTAATAAAAATACATTGAAAACATTTTTTAATAAAAAAATAGCAACTAGCAACAAACAAAAAGTGCAAGTGAGTTTTAGATGGTGTTCATTTAGACCATCTAGTTGACCGTAATCTAACAGCTCCAATATTATTTCTTAACTTTGACGAATGAAACAAATCCCACCTGTATTTTGCCCTTGACGAAGGTGGTGATGTCATCGTCATTGTCAAAGATGGACAGAGTCTGGAGTAGGTTTGCCTCGAGCCACTCCCAGTGTTCAGTGATCTCCTTACGAGACGAGCCTGCGCCACACACACACACACACACAGATCCATCAGAGCAGTGGTGTTTACTGTGGCACAGCCTTTAATATGTCACTCAGATTCAGGGCTGTAGTTTAAAGGTCAGGCGAGATACAGTGAATGTTAATGTGGGCCATGTGACTCAACAACACACTCTCTCTCCAGATTTTCATCACTGCACTCGACGGCGAGATGTCGGAACAAAATGGCCCTGGGTAAAACAACGACGACTTGTAAAGCCAAAGAGTGACTATTTAGGAAAACAGCCTGTTTCCTTTGTTACCAGACTATCTAACCCATGTGTCACCTGACTAAACACGTCTAGACAAATCAACGGTTATCTAGTTAACAGATGTGCTTCTTTTGATGGATTAATCATTTGAGTACTCCGGGTGGATCCCGTCCAGGGTTATTATCGTCAACTAAAACCATAAAAAAAAATACGCCATTACTTGAAATAAAATGAAACTTTATCAAAGTTTAAGTTAACAAAAAAAAAAAAAAATTATTCCAGTTAAACAACTTCATTTTTGCTGAAGTGCTTAAGTTAAAGTATTAAAAATAAATTATTTAAAATAAAAAAACGAATAAAAATGAGAAAAACAATCTTTTACTAAATGACAGAAAACATAAAAAATAAAATCGAACTCAAAATATTATAATAGTATAAATAGTAATAGTAAAAATATAATAGTATATATTATTTTTGCGTTTACTAGTATGTTTTTATGCGTTTACTAGTATTTTTAGAAAAAATGTCTGTAATTTGTGTCTACTAGTATTTTTGTGTGTTTACTAGTATTTTTTGGAAAAAAATTTTTAATTTCTGTCTATTAGTATTTTGTGTTTACTAGTATTTTTTGACAAAATTTAGTGTAATTTGTGTCTACTAGTATTTTGTGTTTACTAGTATTTTTTGTTTATTAGTATTTTTGACAAAATTTAGTGTAATTTGTGTCTAGGCCTACTAGTATTTTGTTTTTACTAGTATTTTTTGTTTACTAGTATTTTTGACAAAATTTTGTGTAATTTGTGTCTAGTAGTATTTTGTTTTTACTAGTATTTTTTGTTTACTAGTATTTTTTTGACAATTTTGTGTAATTTAAAATTTTGTGTACTTTGTGTCTACTAGTATTTTTGTTTACAAGTATTTTTTTTTGTTTACTAGTATTTTTTGACAAAATTGTGTAATTTGTCTACTAATATTTTTGTTTACTAGATTTTGTTTTATGTTTACTAGTATTTTTAGACTAATTTTAATGTAATTTGTGTTTACTAGTTTTTTGTTTACTGGTATTTATTTTATGAGTTTACAAGTATTCTTAGACAAAATTGTGTAATTTGTGTCTACTAGTATTTTTTTATGCGTTTACTTGTATTTTTTTGTCAAAATCTTGTGTAATTTGTCCGTTCAATCGGAAGGCTCAGTTTTGTATCCGCGCTGACTGAATCATGGCTTTCAAATCTCCACACAGAGCACAAATAACTAAATGAGCTCCTTTCGTGTCTTCTTGCGCTTTAATATTTATATTGCTGAGATGTTTGATGATGCAGCGCTGGCCCATCAACCGTCCCTCGTTTGTTTACGTTCATGTTCTCACAGCATTGCATTGTTAGAATACATTAAAATGTTACCAGCCAACTGGTGAGTTTCATACTCTCGTTTGGCGCTTGGCGAGTGCTAATTTTAGGCCTTTGGTATATAGGTCACACAATAGGACAGAAAAGACTAGTTCAACTTCAGTTTCATGCCGAGTTTAAGTACAGACCACAAGCGATGTTCCAGAAGATCTGAGACTCTCCCGTCTGGTGCAGGATCCTGTACGGCGCCACACGAGCACTCGAGTCCAACACCACGTCCAACGTACCCACCAGCAAGCCTGAGAGAGACAGAGAAGGGTTAAAGGATGTCTTTCTTTCTTCAGTGGAAAATAAAAAAAAATTTTAGGAAAACATTTCAGGATTTTTCTCCACATGATGGACATCAATTGCAACCAACATGTTGAAGTCCAAATCAATGCAGTTTCAAAGGGCCCAGCTGAGGAACAGGATCTTATCTAGCGAAACCAGCGGCCAATTCCTAAAAACGTCATTTCTTTTCCACTGAAGAAACACATGAACATCTTGGATGGCACTGGGGTGAGTAAATTATCAGGAAATGTTCATTTTGAGGTACTCTCATGTGGGCGGCTCCAATAGCAGCAGGGGTTTGGTTGTCATGGTAGCGAGGGAGAGTGACAGTCACCCAGCCAATCAGTGCATTCGATCCCTGAGCGGACTACAGACACACTCCTTTTCAGAGTACTTACATTTTAGATATCAATTGGTATTTAAAGACATTTTAAACATATTTGGGGAAAAGTGTTTTAGAAATAAACTGCAAACCCTGACTTTAACATGTCGTCGCATCCTCGTGCTGTGTGGAGCGAAACAGCCACAGTGGTTTTCTTCAGTTCCCATTGCTTACACACTCACACACACATTCAGCTAGATAAACACTCGTGAGCGTGAGAGAGAGCTTCAGAGGAATTTAAGACATTCGTCACACACACAAACGTCTTGACTTCCTCTTACGACGGTCACGTAATCAGTTCGTGTGTGATGCTAACGGAGAGATAAACACTGAGGCTTCTTCAAAGGCAAAACTGTGATCTATTAAGCAATGAACATTACACAAACTCATAACAATCTCACCCGTATGACGCAACTTCCAGACAACAACAGGTTAATGCTGAGGTCTACCTAATGCAATTGAGTTTATAGTTGGGTTCAGAGGTGAATGAGTCATTCTGCTGTCATGTGATGGATGAGTCTGTTTCTCTCTGTTTGGTTTTAGGAGCCAGGGAGACACATATGAATGTCTTTCTCAGGAGGGAAAACAAGTCAATATATTCTCATGACACCCAAACCATTTGTGATGAGAGATTTTTCTGCAATTAAGCTCAAATATATACATACATTTATACTGTGTGTGTGCATAAGTCTATATGTATGTATGTGTATATATATGTGTGTGTCTGTGCATGTATATATGCATGCATGCATATATATGCGTGTGTGTGTATCATGTAATCTTTAAGGGGAATGTTAAATACCAAAGGATCATCATATCTGAAGGGTTGCAACTGAGGTAAAAAAATAAATAAATAAAGCAAGTTGTGTGTTATAAAACGAGGCACCTAGTTTTGAAATGTTAAACTTATCATTACAACCATATATTATTTATTATGTGTTACTAGAACAATAACGAAAAAAAAACACAGCGTTAAACCATGCACTAACAATTATAACGGTTACACGTAATGTCATGTATAAATAAATAAACAGATGACGCAAACAAACTCAGCATCAATGAAGAGATGCACCCTAAACAACCCCACTAACAGATGTTCCCAAATGTCCCAGTGAACCAGGAGCACGCATATCTCCCAGTACACTATACTTCATGATTCACGAGTAATCTGTCATGCAAACGGCAGCAATGGTTTATATTCGTGTCGTACCCGTGATGCCTCCTCCGCGGCCGTGTCCCTTCCTTCTCTGCAGGATGAAATACGGATTGGCCCGCTCGCTCACCCACAGCGCGTTGGCCAGTAACACCTCCTCCGGGGTAATCCACATGGCTTCACGGGCTCTTTTATTCTCTAGCTGGGGTAAATGTGTGAGATTTAATCATGCCAGAATCGACGGGGGACTCAGCTGATGTTTGTTTGTCTGCATGAGCCGCCCAACTCACCGCGACCGCGAGCGAAACCTGCCACAGCGAGCCGCTGGAGTTTATCACACTTCAAAATAAAAGTCCGTAGTACTGTGGATAGTAAATATAAATCATATTTATTGTGATGATAAGTGCTATACAAACAAATAAAAAAAAAATATATTCCTTTTTATTTATTCCTTGACTACAATATTTTGAAAACATAATTTAGTCTATTCTATTCATGTAGAGTTGAGTTGTAAATTTAGTGTTAAGCGTTGAGTTGCAATGCACATTTATGTCCAGGTGGCGGCAGTGTTGCACCCTAGAATAAGTGGTTAAAGCGATAGATAGATAGATAGATAGATAGATAGATAGATAGATAGATAGATAGATAGATAGATAGATAGATAGATAGATAGATAGATAGATAGATAGATAGATAGATAGATAGATCTACATATATAGAGAGACCTACATATATAGATAGATATAGATATATATATATATATATAGATAGATAGATAGATCTACATATATAGAGAGACCTACATATATAGATAGATATAGATATATAGATATATAGATAGATAGATAGATCTACATATATAGAGAGACCTACATATATAGATAGATATACATACATAATATATAGATAGATAGATAGATAGATAGATAGATAGATAGATAGATATACCTACATATATAGGAATATAGATACCTACATAGATAGATAGATAGATCTACATATCTAGAGAGACCTACATATATAGATAGATATACATATATAGATATACCTATAGGAATATAGATACCTACATAGATAGATAGTTAGATCTACATATATAGAGAGACCTACATACATACATAGATATACATATATAGATATATAGATACCTACATAGGCCTATATAGGAATATAGATAGATATACATAGATAGATAGATGGATAGATAGATAGATATACCTACATAGATAGATAGATCTACATAGATCGATAGATAGATATACCTATATATATATAGATATACCTAGATAGATAGATAGATAGATAGATAGACCTACATATATATATATATATATATAGATAGATAGATAGATAGATAGATAGATAGATAGATAGATAGATAGATAGATAGATAGATAGATAGATTCATTTCTAACTTTATCATTTTTATGTATATTTTTGGCATGAAAAGAATCAGACAAAAAAAACGAATAAAAAACAAAAACATCCATGTTCAATTCTATTTTATTTTTACATTAGATCAGTACACATACTGTCATTATTGCAGCACATTTTTACAAAAGAAGGTTCTTGGGAAAGGCCTGCGGTATCTTCAGACTGAGGAGTGCATGAAAAAAAGGTTGTTTGTTTTCAACTCCATCCTAATTTATAAATAATAATAATTATTATTATGCCGACAAAGAGCTATTAATCAAGTGTCAGATGTCAAAGACACATGAGCTCATTGTAAAGATCTTCTCCTTCTCTGCCACCAGTAATGATCTCAGTGTCGGACTGAAGCACGAGAAGCACCAGATCAAGAGCTCTTCTCCAGGCTTCAGTCTTCACCGTCATGTTATCATACACACCAAAATCCCCTAACACGGGTTCCCCATCCTCACAACGTCTCCTCTGACGTGCGATCGCTGTCCAAGCCTCGGCTTTCGACGCCACAGACCCGCTGTTCAGCATCAAAGTGGAGACGTAGTCCATCCAGGCGTCGGCCATGAGCTCCAGCACCAGCTTTTCCAGCGGGTTTTCCGACTGGTATTGGCGTAGTTTGTGGATGCAGAGGATCTCGGTGACTCCCGATCCACGCAGGAGCTTCCCATCTTTGAGCGCTTGGTGCAGTCGGTGAGCGCAGCTCCAGAACTCGTCCTCCAGGATCTGCAGTTTAGCGGGAACAGAGCTGGTTATAACCGCAGTGACCAGAGACGAGTTCGCGCTCACGATCCAGGCGGATTCATGTCCCTCGCATCGACTGAGCGTCACTCCCCGGCCCACGCAGCGCTCGTCCAGCTGAGTGATGTAGGACACCGGGACGGCACCGGTGCGTGCGCTGAAGTCCTTCAAAACGCCGCTTTTAACGCCTTCGATAAACAGGACGCTTGAACAGCGATCTTTGAGTTTGTCATCGACCGCGCCGTGTGCGAGCACAACACCTACGCCCAACGCGTGCACGATCCTCAACGCAGTCTCAATCCAGCGCTCTTCCACACTCGCGCTTGACGCGCGGTCCGCGATGCGCGTGATGTTCGCAGGCCTGTTGAAGCCCACGTGACGATACGTCTCACGCAAATCGCCGCTCACTAAAGCGATATTTAACCTCTGACCCTGTAGGCTCTGAACCACTGAGGCCTGCTGGACCGAGAGCAGCGTGACGTAGCCGTGTAACGCGCATGAACGCTCCTCGGACGGGCCCGGGATGCAGCACGTGACCAGTTTTTGGATATCCAAATCTTGCGTGGATTGCAACTTGCAAGCTTTTAAAACTAAACGCATTGAGGATTCGCATCCGTGGCTGACGGCCTCCGCGATGCTGCTCGTGTCGTTCGCAGCGTTTTCGTGTGAACCAAAGTGTCTGCTGTGTTTGAGTGTCCGCCTGAGATCATGAGGGTGTTCAACATCCATGCATTGCACCTCTGTGTCCCGAAGCTCAGGTTTAAGTCTCCTGCGGGAAACTTCTCGCACACTTACAGCCGATTGTTGGCACACCTGCAGACTCACCTCCAGGGCTTTTCTCATGGCTGTTTTGATGTCCAACACACTTATCCCTCTGTTGAGACACTCCTGTGCAACTCTGCTCCAGGCTCCAGTTAGAAACACCAGCGCGCCCGTCCCGGAGTGGAAGAGCTTCTGCTGGGCCTGGACCGTCTCATGCAGGAGCTGTCCGGCCGAGCAGTCCAACTCGAGGCGCTGAAGCAGACGAGGACAGGTGCTGACCAACACCGGGTCTTCATCCCGGATCCACTTCAGGAGTTTGTTGGGGCCGAGGAAGGTGTGTGTGGAGGCTGATATGGCCTCTAAATGCTGGAGTCCAATATGGCGGCGCTCAGCGACACTTCCAGACATCTGTGGAAGACATGTTTGTAATTTAATCATTGTGAGAAGAAGGATAAAACAATGCCAAATGTAAATAATAAAATGCAACCGATACACTATGCTACATGCAAATGTAGTCTTTTTTGTAATCCTTTATTAGACTTAATAATTTGTGCATTTATAATTTGCATGTATTTTTTGTGTGAAAAAAAAACATTCAATAAAACAAAATCTTTTGTCAAATTCAACATCTTTTTCAACATGAAAAATAACGGAAATATTTCTAACAGCACACGTAATGTTATTATTAAAGCCTGTTTTTACCAAACGTTTGCAGTGTTTTGGGCTAATTCTGTAAATGATCAAATGCAACTAACCATATACATAAAAATAAATGATCCAAAATTGAATAATTTAGTCTTTTTGACTTCTTTTTGAGGTATTTTTGTAACCCTTTATTAGACTTAATCATTTGTAAATGGATAATTTGCATGTATTTGCTTGTATAAAAAACATCAAATTAAAATAAAATATTTTCTATGTTAACTTCAACAATTCAGGTCATGAAATATATCGTAAATATTCATATATCAGCACACGTAATGTTATTGTTATTGTGCATTTTTACCAATTTAATATAATTAAATTGCATATAAATAAGGCTGTGGATAGTGGGAAAACAAAAATGTAGCTTATATACATATTTTTAGCTCAATACATATCAACTTCTAAAGGGAACCAGACGATGCTTGCAATATCTTCCAATCAAATTCAAAGTGATGAATTATTGGCAACTGAAACTATGAATTATTGCCTACTGATTTTTCCTGTTGAAAAACACTGATTTTTGACACTTTTATGACAGTGACGTACATTAACACTTTAAACTGAGAACTTTTATGTTCTCGTCCGATAGAATAAGTACAGTCGTATCGATCATATTTTATGAATATAGTGTTCAAGACCCCATTTTATATTTAATAAAGCAACTTTTCACAAAGATGACTGCAACTAGATTAAGTATGCATAACACATCTAGATAAAGACAGAAAATGCTGTTATATATTAGGTAAAATTAGTAAATAGACTCTTTCTGTACAGCAGAGACGAGGGTTTTGTATCCAGAAATGTCTTCTTAGCAAATTAGCTTCCGTTCTATATTATGCATGCAAAACAAAGCATTTAAACTATCTGGGGATCAAATTCGAGTCATATAAACTAACGCTATCGTATATAATGCTCTAATCAGACCAAAAATACAAACCTTTTAACGCAGAGCTGTATTGTTTACAACCGTGTCCATATTCTGAAATGCGCATGCGCTACTACGCTTGCTGTAGGCTCGTTGCTAAGAGACGAACGCTAAACGAACCAAACTGTCAATTACATCTAACAAACCCCGCCTCCTCAAGTTTGATTGGTGGCATACGTAATTCAAAGAGTAGCTACATATCCTATTGGATCAATCTGCTGTCACTTACACAGACGCCACGCCCATCCAAACGCGCTCAAGGAAACCAACGACAGCGTTTCCTTCTCTTGTTTACCAACAGCAAGTTGTAAAGCTGTGGTTTGGCTCTGCTGATACTTTCGAGATGGTAAGTATAGTTTAGGTTACTTTTAAAACTTTGTGAATGAATTCACGTCAGCATAAACTAGTTAAAAGGTTAATACGCTGTTTGTTAGCCTGTTAGCTTGTTGACGTTCTTATGGAAACCAACACTGACTGTCGCTCACTTCATTTGTTGAGATAAATGGCGAAAACAACGCGATTTATTTAATATTATGATGTATACACATTTATTGAGGCACGCATATTCCAAACTGTAACTTACAAGCAAAGTGTGTTTGCTTGAATCTAATTAATTAAATGTGTGATAATGAAAAACTAATCCAGTTCTTACAGCCTCCACCAAATACAGATTACCAAGTAACGTTAACAGAACTTATCTAAACGCGATTTAATTAATTAACCTTTCTTTATTCCTGCAAGGAAAGAAAAGAATATATATATATATATATATATTATACACACATACACATCCATTAAATATATGCTTTATTGCTTTAAACATAATATAAAATATCTGCTTTATTAAGTACATATATATATATATATATATATATATATATATATATATATATATATATATATATATATGTGTGTGTGTGTGTGTGTGTATATGCAAACCCACATGCATTACGCACGCACGCACACACACAGATAGATGGATGGATGGATGCATTACATGTCTGTGAAATGTGTGAATATCCCAAAATTGCTTAGAATAGTCTATATAGTATATGCATTTATATGAATATGTCTGTATGTGTGTATTTGCGTGCATTATAGGTATATCTGTATATGGGTATATTAATTTAGATATGTATGTATGCATTAGGGATGTACACGGGTTTGTGTATTAGTGTATTATGTACTCATGTAGATGCACGAATGGAAGTTATTTAGTATATTTACTATTTTAATATGTTCGAGACGAGTGTGTGTGTGGGGGTAAGGGAATTGGAGGTGTTTTTAAATTTGTAATGTGGTCGTTGTATGGTAAACCAGATCTATTTGTAATTAATAGATATTCAGGATTTGTGAGATTAAGGTGCTGTAACACCTTAATTTCCCCTCTTGGATTAATAAAGGAAGTCATAAAACATGCAGAAATACAGTATATACAAAAAGTTTAGTCTGATTCTATGGTTATTTTATGATCATTTCAAACAAAACTCACTAAAACAGCATGATAACGCCCTCTGGTGGAAGCATGGCTGAATCTATCTCTGTCTTCATGTTTTACAAGGCGTCCAGCTTCAGGAAACCCAGCGCCACAGCGAACCAGCGGAAGAGAGCAGGTCCCAAACCAGAGCTGACCGAGGAACAACGGCAGGAGATTAAAGAGGCGTTCGACCTGTTCGACACAGACGGGTCTGGAAGCATAGATGTGAAGGAACTGAAGGTAGACAGGGCTTGAGACCTGTATCTCTCACGTTAGTTATAGACGGGGAGAACGAGACCGCATCTGAACTGAGTAAATCGTTGTGTTCATCGTAACAAAAAGTGAACGGTCTTGATATTTAACTCCTTTTTCGGGATTTCTAGGCGTTGTATTTCATCTTGTGTTATTATTAAACTTGATTTCTAATAACTTGAGTGTTTTTCTGTGTGAATCGGAGTGACTGCGGTGCTAATAGAGTCTAATGAACACGCAGTCGAGCACAGAAGGTCAACGGACAAACTTCGTGAAATTATACATTCAATTCCGGTTTATTTTCCCCAAAACCGTATCGTATAACACTTGAAATATACAACACGTGTAACATCAGATCATTCTGTGATACTTTTGCGTCTTTTAAGTCTAAGTTTAAGCCTTTTGAGGCTTGAAAAGGAAAGAACAGGATACGGCATTAGACGAGTAAATGAGGACAGTTTTCATTTCAGGGTGAACTGTCCCTTTAAGACACTACAGGTTATTACAGTAAAACAATTAACTAATAGATATTGCAATTCTTCCCCAGTTGATTGATTACATTAGATATTACAAATATTTTTTTGTAAATAAGTTATGTTTAAATGAGAGGTTGTGTAATTGAATGTGCACAATTTGCATAAATCACAATGCCAAGATAAACGTGGATAAAACCAGGTTCAAGATTCTTGTTTCATTTTGTTGACATTAGTTGTAAGCCATAATCATCAAAATTATAACACATCAAATATCTCACTTTGCATGTAATGAGTCTATATAATATATTAGTTTCACCTTTCAGGATGAATTACTGAAATAAATGAACTTTTCAGCTGTACCACTAACAGGCTGTTTGACTTGTTCCCATAGGTTGCTATGCGAGCTCTGGGGTTTGAGCCAAAGAAAGAAGAGATAAAAAAGATGATCGCTGATATTGATAAAGAAGGATCTGGCGTTATCGACTTCAATGATTTCCTTTCGATGATGACACAGAAAATGGTAAGTCCTGAGCTAATAACCCCTGTAACGTTACACCTCAGATGATGATGTCAGTATTTCTCATTAATGTGAAGTGAACCCATCAGACTTGCCAATCTGGAACTGGTGTTACACCACTGTGGAATATATGTTCGGTGTGCAGGACTGTTTTTCACACGAGTTCAGAACAAGCCGATGAAGAACTTACGGTTGTTTTTACAGAAGTGGCTCATCCGAGTGGATTGAACTGAAACTAGCTATTTTATAATGTTATTTTATCACTGTTTTTGCATTGATTTCTAAAAAAAAAAAAAAAAAAAAAAGCATCATTTGATATTTTGGTTTCTATACATTAAGTTCGCAACTTAAATGAAATTAGTATGTAAAGTAGTATTTCATTTAATAGATTATCCAAAAATAGGCTTTAACATGGTTATGTAATTCGTATTATTTCAGTGTTATTTTTGTTTAACTATAATTTTATACATTTTTCGGTTTTTTAATTAGCTTTTATTTTTTATAATTTTAGTTTTTTTTTTTGTCATTTTATTTGTTAAATATTGCTTTTTAGGTTTATTTTATTTTTATTTCAGTTTTAGTTCTTTTTTTCTGTATTTCCAGTTATTAAATTTAGTGCTTTAACTTACACTCATTTCAGTTTATTGCCACATTTCTAATTTTCATTTAGTTTTTAAACTAACATTTATAATATTATGGGTGTAACATTGCCCTCATGTCATGATTCGATACATATCACAGTACTGAACTCACGATACGATATTGCGATACTTCGAGACATATGATAAAAGATTAACAAAAAATGGACTGTTGATTAAAATGCTAAATCGGTGTAAATGAATAAGCTTTGGTCCTGATAACCCAAAGCACAGGACAATAGAGACACCAGAATAAACATATTCATGACTCTGAAGAATTATTTTAGATGAAAATACTGTTCTCTGTCACTGACTAGATATATTTAAATATATTGGCATTAGGACCCACAAATATTCCTCCATTGCATTATTATACATCATAATCAACATTATATATAGTAGTTTGATGTAGTACTGACACTAAATCTCATTTTATACTAAATCACACTATATATTGTCACTATCCACGACACGTATTGATTCATTTTGTATTGCGATATATTGTTGCACCCCTAATATTTATTAATACTTTATTTCAATGAACAGAAATGTTTTAGTTTACAATAATAACTCTGTATTATATAAAAATGTTTATCATAGTGAAAAACATGCTTTGGAAGGAGGAATGATGATGTATTGACTCATTTTGAACAAAAAATGGATATACACTACACTACACTATTGATCTGTGTGCGTTTATCCTCCACAACAGAGTGAGAAGGACTCAAAAGAAGAGATCCTGAAGGCTTTCAGGCTTTTCGACGACGACTGCACAGGCAAAATCTCTTTCAAAAATCTGAAGCGAGTGGCCAAAGAGCTCGGGGAGAACCTCACAGACGAGGAGTTACAGGTGTGTGTGTGTGTGTGACAGATCGATGTCTCTCCTGAGAAACTGGCGGGTTAGTCAGTGGGTAGTGAATGACATAAGATCAGATAAGATCCCTCATCATGGAGGAACAGCTGACATCTTTAGGAAACACAACATGTTTTTGAAGATTGTGTGATTTTTTTTTTTTTTAAACAGGAAATGATCGACGAGGCCGACAGAGACGGTGACGGAGAGATTAATGAGCAGGAGTTTCTACGGATCATGAAAAAGACCAGTCTGTACTGAATCCCTCGTAGCCGCCACTGAAGCTATTATATCTAAGCCTCTTAAGGGAATTAAAGTGTTGTTTTGTGTCGCTTTCTTTTTTTTTTTTTTACAAGGTTGTAAAAATATTTTAATCTATACATATTTTTTAAACTATTAAATAAATAAAAATTTATTTGCATCTGTCCTGTCAGTCAGTGTCTGCACAGTGTCTCTATGTAATGACCAAGCCCAAAAGTGAAAAATGCATATATATATTTATATATTAGGGCTGTCAAACGATTAATCGCGATTAATCGCATCCAAAATAAATGTTTGTGTTTACATATTATATGTGGGTGCACTGTGTATAATTATTTTATATATATATAAATACACACACATGCTTGTATATATTTAAGAAATATTTTCATGTATATACTGTATATAGATTTATATATAATTTATATTATATATAAATATTTTAGATATAAATAATATTTTTTTCTTAAAAATATACATGCATGTGTGTGTGTGTATATATATATAAAAATAATTATACACAGTGCACCCACATATATTATGTAAACACAAACTTTTATTTTGGATGCGATTAATCGTTTGACAGCCCTAATATATATATATATATATATATATATATATGGATACAGATACAGGAAACATGTCCTTTTGAGACAGCATTTTGTCCAAAGTCTACAGTTTTAAATCCTGGTGCATCTTATAGTGGAAATCCCTTTCATAACCAAATGTGGGTGGTTTGGCATAAAAACTTCCTCTACTTTTTCTCTGAAACAATATATATATATATATTCCTCCTGTAGTGAGAATCCAGCTTTTAATGTTGTTTATATATATCAATGTGGTGTTTTTAATTAATCAACAACAGTGCTGAATATTTAGTGAACAAAAGACAGTCTCAAAAACACGGGTGTTTCTGACGTCACACACTACCTTGTAACCAATCAGATCAACGTGCCGGCGGGCTTTAGCATATCATTAACAGCAAACTAGCAGGGGAGTCTCGAGAGAAGCTTATCCCGGTATATTGTTCTGCTGATATCCAATATCAGGTAGATTTAGCAATAAAGCGGGTGTATGATGTATATTTCGATGTTATGATGAACTATATGACGTTCTGGGTTGTTCAAAGGGTGGTGATTGTTAGACGGCAGGTGTCTGACTCTGAGAGGCGGACGGGAACATGGTTGTGTAACATTAGCGACACATTATTAGACGTTTAATAATATAGTCAAACTAAAGGCTAATCATATTTATTACGCTATGTGTCTGACGTTGTAAAGCGCGAGACCATGGTGCAGAGTTTACCTCAGTAACGTTAAGTTGAGCCGCTGCGAATGGGTGGAGGCGGGGCTAATTAGCATATTCATAGATCCGCGTATATTAAATTAAGCATGGTCGTAGTTGCATTCAAGCATTTTAACATTTAAATGTGTAATTTTAGTGATCAGAGATTAAGGGATACTGATTAACTACAGGGGACTTTAAGGGATTAAACAAACACAGCAACATTAGATCATTTCTGGAACTGGACAGACACATCTCAACTCAGGAAATCTGTTGGTATCTATGAAACTGCTAATATTAATCATTAAAACGAGTTTAGGAAATTTCACTTCAAGTCACTTTTATTTGCCTTCTACTTCTTAGTCTTGAGCAAGGCGAAACTGAAAAAAAGTTCCTCCAGAACCACATGTTGTGGGATTTTCAGCCAGCAATGAACAACATTCAATAACAACAAATCACAACATTTGTTAAAACATCAAACACAAGTTGTTGATTACCATTTCAAGTCCAGGATGAGTCAAAGGTCAAGAGTGCGAGTCTTGAAGTGAGAATCACCCCATTACACAACTGTCCCACAAATAAAGTAAAACCTAAGAAGTTTTTTACTGTAAAAATTGAAAATAATAATATAGCCTATATATTTAGCTTCATTTATAAACATAAAAATCAATCAGAAAATGCAAAAATTCGCTACTACTCTTATCTTTGTTATAGTGAATAATGCCTCTACGTCTACTATCACAACTACCAAGAATATCTCAACATTGCTTCTATCTAAATCTCTAAAATATCCCACTGCTTAAAACATACCAATGTACTTCCATACATGTTTTTGTCTTTGTTTTTCTTTTCTTTTTTTGCTTATTTTTGTTCTGCCCACCTTATATGTGCTCCATGTACGTCTTTTTCTCTTTTGTATACATAATTCACTGATCTCTTATTTTTGTTTAAATTATAATGTTTTGTTAACTTCCAATAAATAAATAAAAAGAAAATGCAAAAATTAACCAGACAAGTTTCCTGAAAAGTTTATGGTTTCAATGTTGTTCTGATTAGTACTTATAAGTATGGCCGCTTTTTCCCAACAAGCCTCATCATTTGAAGTATCGTCCACAAATTTTGCTTTAATGTGCTTTAATATTTAAGGTAAAGTCAAATGTTAAAGCAATGTTAAAAGTTACGCAAAAACCCCTAAACTGTCGCCTATGCTGGCTTAAATGTTTGAGTGCAATAAAGTTAGATGTTTAAGTCATTTCAACTTAAATTGCATTAAACTGACTATATAAACTCTTTGTTTATCTTGTATAACTTATTTTAAAAAGTTGAAAACAATGTAAAAGTTAAAGCAATGTAAAAAGTTGTAATGATATATATATATATATATATTATTGTCATATTACTTAATTAACATGAACTAATAATGAACTATACATTTAGTATTATTGTTAACATAAATGAATGTCACTTCATGTTAGCTAGTCCACTAAATAATATTAACAGGAACAACTTTTGATTTTAATTACGTAATAGTAAAGGTTAAAATTAACATAGTAAATTATTTTTCATATCAATTAATTAATGTTAAACCTCATTGTAAAGCGTTTTGTTGGATGAAAGCAGTTTAAAGGGCTTCGTGAAGTTAAACCGACTTAAAGAAAATGAGTAAATCTTGTATAACTTATAAAAAAAAGTTGAAAATTGCTTGTTTTGATGAGTTAAAGCAATGTAAAAACATGTTACACTTATTGATAGTGTAATAATGTGTCTTAAAATGCAAATTCTAGTTCAGTATTATAATATAAGTAGCAAAGTGCATCTATGATGCGTCTGAAGGCCTGTGAGAGCACAAACATGGATGACTCAATCAATGCCAGAGAAATGAATGATGGCTTAATGAAATGACTGAACGCGAACTCTAATGACTAAGGCATCAGTAAAAGTGATTTTGCTGTTTATGTCTAAAAGCGAAGCCGCAAACACCAGACCCTTAATACAGGCCGGCCGCCGAACCCTCGTACAGTGTGTTTTCCACAGGTAAACAGTGTGTGATAAACAGGATTTTAGTCACTGCTATTTTTCCAAGCCCTCTGCGAACTACAGAGGCGGTGGTGGATCCGCTTGCATCAAGGTGAAAGTTTGTTTACAAGTTTCAGACACTATAATTTCTAAATGGAAAGTAGGAAATGGCGTCAAGGCGTCGATATTTCACGGCTGGCTCCGTATCTGAAGGTCGGATCGCTCGCCTGATGGGTTTTTCATTATATCTTTATAACATCCTTCATGTTTTAGTGCAACTAGGTTTTTTTTTTTAGTGCAGGCTTAAACGTTGAAACACATCCGGCGTCTCAAAAATGTGTATTTTCCCAAAATTGTGAAACAGTCTCGCCGGCTGTTATTGTCTGCCTGAGACGAATCGTCTGAATGAATCATCATAACTTTCAAACAAAACCTAGACAGTCTATTCATACATTTACAGAAAGTAGCAAACGTTCAGGATCTTGATACAGTAGTGGCTTGTTTTGTGATGTACTTTTTGAAAATTATATGATCAATTAGTTTTGACAATATTAGTTATTTTTATATAAAAGGTTCAACTCATTTTTTTAAGTCAGTTTAATGTAATTTGAGTTGAGATGACTTACGGCTCAAAGTTGAACTTAAAATTTTAAGGCAGCAGCTGTATTTACAGCGTATAGTACTACATTTTAGTCGTATGTGGTTCAGATAACATAATATTTTGAGTTTCTGACGATTAAATCAATCTCTTTCATTGCATTAACTCAATTTTTTCCATTTCAATGAACTTAAAATTTTTAGGCAACCAGGTTACGTCATTTTTTAAGTTAAACCAACAATATTTTTTTACAGTGAAGTTATAAATGTTATAAATTATAAATGACTTCAAGTCTTATTTGCTTTATATTATCAAGAAAAAATCATTTGTTCTAAACTCATTTTCCAACAAAACGGTTTACAACTGTGGTTAGTAAAAGATTAAGAAATATTTTTTCGTATAGTTCATGTTGACTAACTAAAGTGGAATTTAGTTAGTCAACATGAACTATACGAAAAAATATTTCTTAAATTTTTTACTAATCACAGTTAATGTTAATTTTAACCTTTACTAATACATAATGTTTTCTGTAAATATTATTGAGCTAACATAAAGTGACGATGACCAGTTGTTTTTTATTAACTAACTTTATAAAGATACAATAACAGATGTATAGTTCATTATAAGTTAATGTTAATTGTAAAAAAAATTATATTGCACCACCACACCAATTTTTTACAATGAATAAAAATCATGGTGTTTGAAAGTTTTTACATTGCTTTAACATTTTCAACTTTTTATATATATATGTTAAGATAAATCAGTTTAATGTAATTTAAGTACAATCAACTTGGATGTTTGAGTCATTGCAACTTAAATTACATTAAAATGACATAACTTATAAAAAAAGTTGTTAACGCAATGTAAAAACTTGCGATTTAATGTAATTTAAGTTGCAATGACTCAAACATCCAAGTTGATTGTACTTAAAAATTGAGGGTAGACATTTTCCACAGTGCACCCTCGTAAAAGTGTTGTTTTTATTGCAGTTTAATGGAATATGAAACGTAATATGGTAAAATGACGGGAGTATTCATAAACAAAGCTATTTACATGATGCTCCTAGATATAAATTGTGCTTTTTTATAACTTTATAAGTGCACTGACCCACGTCCCCCCTGAAAGTTAACTAATTAACTAGCAAATAACCTTTAAAAACACGAAGCGAAGGCAGAATTTCCCATGTAACGGTGCAAGCGTACCCTGCGTGATCTTATGCCCCGCTCTTATAGGAAAATTAGCTTTGAAGTCACAAATAATACTCCCACATATGGGCCTCTGGACAGAAACTTGTGTCTTGTTTCCACTAAATCTCTGCGTTTACGTAACAACACTGTTTTCAGAAGCGGCGATCTGTTAACCCCTAAATGCCAAGGAAATGTCACTGTTTCAGATATGATAATAAAGTGTTAATTGAGTGCGAGACCCCTTTAGTTTTCAGTCAGAGAGCAGAGAGAGCTGAGGCTGACAGCATGGACTGGTATGTACATCTCACTACTTCTTGCTTTTGGCATGGGAATTGTTGTGTTGAAATAGCATACGTTTACTGTGTCGACACTTAAATGAATGTACTGTGATATAGTGTGTGTATACACAGCGATATGTTCCTGCAGTGCGTTACACACACTGGTATTGTTGCACAGAAAGGGCGTGACTGACTCTGAAAGTGTTACCTGAGCGAAGCGACGTCTACGTCACCTGTAGACATGCAACACCTGCACACACAAAAGAAGAGAGCACGTTTCTGCTTATCTCACACAACACATTTCATTACGATATTAAGGCAGGAAAAGTTTTATGGTGTGTAACGGCTGTTAATGATTTACATTATTCTGACATAAAGCTCCATACTGATATTTATTCACATGTTATTGTAAATTGTTGATTCATTTAATTGTTTATATTCATTTCATAGTTCACATCCAAGCCCAATTAATTAAAATATAAAAGCAATAATATTTTGGTTTGTAAAATCTTTCTTTGTTATTATTATTATTAAAGGCATAGATGGATATTTTTATAAATAAATAAAAACACAATATAAATATATATTGATTTAAAATGTATATATTAATAAATGTATGGATTTATTTTATTTTTAATGAATATATACATACAGTACAATATAATAATAATATATTTTAATATATATATATACATATCAACAATATAAATTTAATATATTTAAAAAATATGTATATATTTTAATATATATTATTTTTAATATAGATTTGTTTTTATTTTTTATTAATATATACAAATAACATAATAAATAATATATATGTAGATTTTTAAAAACCCATATACATTTATTTTTAATGTATATATTATTAAATTAAGTGTATATATTTTTCCTTTTTAATTAATATAAACATATAAGAAATAATATATATATATATATATATATAACAGGCCTACACATTTTTAATATATGTATATATTTTTTAATATATGTTTTTTTTATAGATTTAATTAATTATTTTTTTAATTAATATCTACAAATATTACAACAGGCTAAATGTAGATTTTTATAAACACACACACACACACACACACACACACACACACACATACATATATATATTAAACAAATATTTATATATTTATATTTATATGAAGAGTTCAGATGCAAAAGCCTCTAAATGCCATTTGAAATTTTCATCTTTAATGATGATTTTTATCAAACTTGTATATTTAAGTTCAGTAATTTCACTTAAATAACAATTGATAGGTAATTATCATTGCCATTTAAGTGAAATCACTGAACTTAAATATACAAGCTTGATAAAAATCATCATTAAAGAAGAAAATTTCAAATGGCATTTAGAGGCTTTTGCATCTGAACTCTTCATATATACACTATATATAATTTTTTTGTGAATTATATAAGTAGAATGGCCTTTAGTGTATGTGATATTTTAGTATAGAGTCAAGAGGCGTCAGTCCTTCGAGAGTTAGTCCTTCGAAAAGATATCCTTCACAACAGTGCTTTAAATATCATCACAAACATTAATCTTCATGGCATCTAATTCTCCAGACTGAGAAGTAGGACAGAAGGAGCGTGTGGCATCCGTACAACACACAGTGTCTCTCTTCCCAGCGTACACACACACACACACACACACGCGGCCCGGTCGGCCGTCCCCCGCCCACATCACCCAATCTTCCTGTGCTCTTACCGTAATATCCGCAAAATCCACGTCTCGCTCTCAGTCTGAATCAGCCGAGAAACTGATTCACCCGTGTCCTCGCTCATGCCCCCAATATCAGGTCTGAGTAAGCCTTCAGCTGGCTTCAGTCTGGATACAGCAGTGTCTGAGTGTGTCTGCTGCTCCAGAGAGAAAGTGAAAAAGAGAAAATACACAGTCAACTCTCAACCTACACGCTAATGCAACTCTCTGCGCACAAGATGTACAGAAAACAGGCCCACGGACCGAGCTAACATCAGAATATGGCTCACGTGATCAGAAAACTCTCAAGCAATGAGCATATGCTCTGAAATACACACACAATCTCTGTAAACAGGGTCAGCATCCTCATCTGAGCATTTAACTCTCTCTATAGGCCATTTAAGATACTGAAATTGCTAAAAATGTGCTGGTTTGGATGCATGAATTTGAATGGAAAATGTCGGTGAATAAACATTAACTAAACATGGCGAGGGACCAAATGACCTTTTAAGTTGAATAATTACAGAAGTGCTTGATAAATAAGGCTGATCTAAAGCACTTCTATGGGACACTACGGTAGACCATGACTTTAAAAACTCTACATGTTATGTTTTTCCAGTTGTATTTAGCATAATTGTTTGCAATAATTTGGTGATTCTGATTCGATGACATAAAAACTGTACGATTGAGTCTTATGCTAAACAATAACCAATATATTCCTGTAAAACAGCAGAAAATATACAATAAATTAAAAAACGGTGAATATGTATGTCTTTAAAACTGTCTTTAAAGGAGTTCACTTTTGAAAAAACTTTTGCTGATAATTTACTCACCCCCATGTCATCCAAGATGTCCATGTCTTTCTTTCTTCAGTCGAAAAGAAATGAAGGTTTTTGATGAAAACATTCCAGGATTTTCTCCATATAATGGACTTCAATGGGGTCCAAACGGATCAAGGTCCAAATGAGAGTTTCAGTGCAGCTTCAAATGTCTTTAAACGACACCAGACGATGAATAAGGGTCTTATCAAGCGAAACGATCGGTTATTTATAAAGTTTTGAAATAAGTTTTGAAAGAACCGATCGTTTCGCTTGATAAGACCCTTATTCATCGTCTGGTGTCGTTTAAAGCCCTTTGAAGCTGCACTGAAACTCTCATTTGGACCTTGAACCGTTTGGACCCCATTGAAGTCCATTATATGGAGAAAATCCAAAAATCAAAAACCTTCATTTCTTTTCGACTGAGGAAAGAAAGACATGGACATCTTGGATGACATGGGGGTGAGTAAATTATCAGCAAAAGTTTTTTCAAAAGTGAACTACTCCTTTAATGACAACTATTTTGAATGAGTATTTACAAAAAAGTATGTTCTGTATGAGTATGAATGTAATCTAGATGATGTCATTATCATGTGACCTACCAGCGTTAGATGCGTCGCTTCACTGTCGTTCATAGATCCTCTCCCGTGGCCTCATGGGATAGTAAAGTGTCCATCATATAGGGCCAATCCCACCAGAAGTAGTCGGCCATCCAGGGAATTCACACACACTGTTTTTTTGCCTTCTAGTAGCGAAGTATGTGGTTTTTAACTGTTAACTGATACCTGTTTTTATGGAATATTGCAGTATCTATTAAAAATTATTTATCCGTGCACATGTTTAATTCATGTTTAATTCCTGGTAATCTTGGAAACAGAAGTTGTCGGTGTTTTCTTCGCTATTGTGACGAATTAAAGCAGGAGCGCTTTTATAAAAACGGTTTCTCCATGAAAATATGCATTTTAATATTTATTTTATTCATAAAATAAACACCAGTAACAAAAACTATAATCATGAATATTTTTCTTGACCTCAACTACAGTGGTGCTCATTGAATTTGTCATTAAAATGTTATAATGGCCTCATGACAGCCAATGTCAAAAAACCAACCACCTGACAGTTTAATGTAATGTTAACCAATAAAGCAATAAAGTGCTTTCTTAAAGCTTGCATCAGTGATTTCAGGCCCAAACATAAATGATCACATTCATCTAATCTTTCCTAACGATCCGGCCGTCAAAAAACAGCGTCTCTGTGCTCTCTGTTCCAGCCAATCACTGACATGTGGTTTGCTGATTGTCAAGTTGTCATAAAGACATCTCAAACAATGTCATATTTGCATTAAAAATGTCATAATTGAGCGAATGACACTTAATGAGAGTTGTCATAAACATGCATAAAACCTCCTTCATATTCATGACATGTAATGTTATGATTATGAAGGTGTCATGCCAGTCGTATCGTATGCACACCCCTTCAAGTAAAGTCGCTATGACCCTGGTTCCTACAGAGATGTGCAACACTGGATAAGTATGTTAAAATGAATGGCCTGTTGTCTTAAAATATTCAATAATAAAATACTTTTGTGAAATATACAATCTATATACATTGTGAATCTGTAATGCATGTTTAGCCCATTGATGATTAGATTTTCTCATACAGTAGATGTATTCTTCTTTCATGTGATCATGAGCTTTTTGATTGTGTGTGTGTGTGTGTGTGTGTGTTAAAGAAAGGAATATCATGTGTATTTTGTTTATTTTTATAAAACATGATCATTCATATCTCAGAAGTTCTCAGCTTAAGTTTATTTAAGGAATACAAACAGATACAAATGATTCGATTATTGTCATGCAAAAACAAAGTACAAAAATGTTCCCCTGTTCTGAATAACCATCTATACCCACTAATAAATATGCATATATGGTATTGAGTAGTGTATGTCAGTTATGTGTTGCAGTTTCTGTTCCTCACTGATGAAACATGAAGTTCCTTATTTATAGCAGCTTCTAAAACCATAACATGACTCAGAACATGAAGTCAGAACTGTTCGGTCAAAAACATTTAAGCAGAGATGGGGACTCGAGTCTTGAGTCACACTTAAAGGGTTAGTTCACCCAAAAATGAAGCTAATGTCATTAATGACTCTCTCTCATGTCGTCCCAAGCCCGTCAGACCTGTTCATCTTCAGGACACAGTTTAAGATATTTTAGATTTAGTCTGAGAGCTTTCTGTCCCTCCATTGAAAATGTGTGTACGGTATACTGTCCTCGTCCAGAAAGGACATAAAGACATCATCAAAGTAGTCCATGTGACATCAGTGGGTTAGTTACAATGTTTTGAAGCATCGAAAATACATTTTGGTCCAAAAATAACAAAAATTAAAGACTCGTCAACCTGTTTTCATGCAATTACTGCTTTTTAAATCTACTGTAAATGTATTTCTATTTTCATTATTGGTGCACAAACAGTGGTGGAAAGCGAACAGCAACATGCAAGGAGTGTGGCACCAAGATAAATGATGCCGGATTCACAACGTCAAACTTCCTCAGACACCTCAAAACACACCCAGATTGGTCAGTCACTTGCTAATGTGAAAGAGATGTTAAAGACTAAGACTTGAGACTTGACTTGGACTCGAGCTCAAAGACTTGAGATTGACTGGGACTCAAACTCAAAGACTTGAGACTTGACTTGGACTCAAGCTCAAAGACTTGAGACTTGACTTGGACTCAAGCTCAAAGACTTGAGACTTGACTTAGACTCGAGCTCAAAGTCTTGAGACTTGACTTGGACTCGAGCTCAAAGACTTGAGACTTGACTTGGACTCGAGCTCAAAGACTTGAGACTTGACTTGGACTCAAGCTCAAAGACTTGAGACTTGACTTGGACTCAAACTCGAAGACTTGAGTCTTGACTTGGGCTCGAGCTCAAAGACTTGAGACTTGACTTGGACTCGAGCTCAAAGACTTGAGATTGACTTGGACTCAAGCTCAAAGACTTCAGACTTGACTTGGACTCGAGCTGAGACTTGGACTCAAGCTCAAAGAATTGAGACTTGACTTGGACTCAAACTCAAAGACTTGACACTTGACTTGGACTCAAACTCAACGACTTGACACTTGATTTTGACTCAAACTCAAAGACTTGAGACTTGACTTGGACTAGAACTCAAAGACTTACGACTTGACTTGGACCTAAACTCGAAGACTTGAGACTTAACTTGGACTCAAACTCAAAGACTTGAGACTTGATTTGGACTCTATCTCTAAGACTTGAGACTTGACTTGGACTCAAATTCAAAGACTTGAGACTTGACTTGGACTCAAACTCAAAGACTTGACACTTGATTTTGACTCAAACTCAAAGACTTGAGACTTGACTTGGACTCTATCTCTAAGAATTGAGACTTGACTTGGACTAGAACTCAAAGACTTGAGACTTGACTTGGACTCTATCTCTAAGACTTGAGACTTGACTTGGACTGAAATTCGAAGACTTGAGACTTGACTTGGACTAGAACTCAAAGACTTACGACTTGACTTGGACTCTATCTCTAAGAATTGAGACTTGACTTGGACTCAAACTCAAAGACTTGACACTTGATTTTGACTCAAACTCAAAGACTTGAGACTTGACTTGGACTCAAACTCAAAGACTTGATACTTGACTTGGACTCAAACTCAAAGACTTGATACTTGACTTGGACTCAAACTCAAAGACTTGAGACTTGACTTGGACTCAAACTCAAAGACTTGAGACTTGACTTGGACTAGAACTCAAAGACTTACGACTTGACTTGGACTCTATCTCTAAGAATTGAGACTTGACTTGGACCCAAACTCGAAGACTTGAGACTTGACTTGGACTCAAACTCAAAGACTTGACACTTGACTTGACTCAAACTCAAAGACTTGACACTTGATTTTGACCCAAACTCAAAGACTTGAGACTTGACTTGGACTCAAACTCAAAGACTTGACACTTGACTTGACTCAAACTCAAAGACTTGACACTTGATTTTGACCCAAACTCAAAGACTTGAGACTTGACTTGGACTCTATCTCTAAGAATTGAGACTTGACTTGGACTAGAACTCAAAGACTTGAGACTTGACTTGGACTCTATCTCTAAGACTTGAGACTTGACTTGGACTCAAATTCAAAGACTTGAGACTTGACTTGGACTAGAAACTCAAAGACTTACGACTTGACTTGGACTCTATCTCTAAGAATTGAGACTTGACTTGGACTCAAACTCAAAGACTTGACACTTGATTTTGACTCAAACTCAAAGACTTGAGACTTGACTTGGACTCAAACTCAAAGACTTGACACTTGACTTGGACTCAAACTCAAAGACTTGACACTTGACTTGGACTCAAACTCAAAGACTTGAGACTTGACTTGGACTAGAACTCAAAGACTTACGACTTGACTTGGACTCTATCTCTAAGAATTGAGACTTGACTTGGACCCAAACTCGAAGACTTGAGACTTGACATGGACTCAAACTCAAAGACTTGACACTTGACTTGACTCAAACTCAAAGACTTGACACTTGATTTTGACCCAAACTCAAAGACTTGAGACTTGACTTGGACTCAAACTCAAAGACTTGACACTTGACTTGACTCAAACTCAAAGACTTGACACTTGATTTTGACCCAAACTCAAAGACTTGAGACTTGACTTGGACTCTATCTCTAAGAATTGAGACTTGAACTCTTGACATAACCCCTGTTGAGACTTGACTTGGGCTTCCAAAACATGTCTTGTGAACATTTCTGATTTAAGCGTGAGTCAATTTGTTTGTAACCAGCTGTTTTGTTTTGTGGGCTGAATGGCATTTTAACACTGTAACCCACCTCAATATCAGCATATGTGAACCTCCTACACACAACAAACAACTCAAATATGACAAAAACACCTGAGGATTTAAGGAACTTGGCTCTGACTTAAAGACTAGTTTCGCCTGTTTTAATGCAGGCTCTGGTATTCAAACGATGTGGTTCACGGCCTTGTTTTAACAGAAAAACAGTGAGTAAGAATTCTGTGCAGAATTTTGCTTGGTCTCATCTTTTGATGGAAATATGGCAACAGAAACTGACTCATAACTTGAAATATTCTCTCTATTTTAGCGTTAGGTTATCTTTGATCTACATTAGGGGCTTTCCCACATTCAAGCAAAGATTTTTGATTTTCTTGCAATCACACCTTTTTTAATTTTATAAATTCAACTTTTTAACTGTGGGAACTGATAAAAAGGTCATTTTGCAATTTGCCTGCATGTCAAGTTTGTGTCAGATTTTGTGTTGCGGTCGATTAACTGTCGAAATACATAAAGGCGCATTTTCCTTGTGTGGAAATATTGAGCATTACCTTTTAAGGAAAACAAAATCTCCTCTCAATCTCTTTCTGTCATCTTGCCTTAGACACTTTTCCACTGCATGGCAATATTTTTGTATGCAAATATTGTATATGAATTTGGAACATTTATGACGGTAGTCATCCCAAATGAATAGTAAAAGAAAAAAAGGTTGAACATTGAAAACATCGAACATTTGTTTTTACAAAAAAGAACGAGACTGAAGTTAACCACAAAACTGAAACAAGACAAGAAACAGAATGAAAATCTGTACATCCATCCATAATCTATCTCTATATCTGTCTGTCTGTCTGTTGGCCTGTCTGTCTATCTATCTATCTATCTGTCTGTCTGTCTGTTTGTCTGTCTATCTGTCCATCTACCCATCTTCTATATATCTATCCATCATCTGCCTGTCTGTCTGTCTGTCTATCTATCTATCTATCTATCTATCTATCTATCTATCTATCTATCTATCTATCTATCTATCTATCTATCTATCTATCTATCTATCTATCTCTTATCTTTGATCAACGTTTTTTTTAGTTTGATATCCATCAAACTAAAAAATAGGTATATAAGTGATATTGCTATACCATAATTGATATTGTAAGTTTGATAATCTGAAACTACTGTGGGAACTAATAAAAAGGTCATTTTGCAATTTGCCTGCATGTCAAGTTAGTGTCAGATTTTGTGTTGCGGTCGATTAACTCGAAATACATAAAGGCACATTTTCCTTGTATGGAAATATTGAGCATTACCTTTTAAGGATCTTATTGAGCATTACCTTTCTGTCATCTTGCCTCAGACACTTTTCCACCTCAATATTTTTTATGCTAATATTGTATATGAATTTGGGACTTTTGTGATGTTAGTCATCCCAAATGAATAGTAAAAGAAAAGGTCTGCATATTGAAAACAATGTACTATTTGTTTTGCAAAAAAGAACGAGACAAAACTGAAACAAAGACAAAAACAGGATGAAAATGAAAATCTGTACATCTATCCATCTATTTATCAATCCATCATCTGTCTGTCTATCTACCCGTCTACCTTTCTACCTGTCTATCTAAATATCTATCTATCTCACCATCCATCCATCCATCTATCTATCTATCTATCTATCTATCTATCTATCTATCTATCTATCTATCTATCTATCTATCTATCTATCTATCTATCTATCTCTATCCATCCATCCATCTATCTATCTATCTATCTATCTATCTATCTATCTATCTATCTATCTATCTATCTATCTATCTATCTATCTATCTATCTACAGTATCTATCTATCTATCTATCTATCTATCTATCTATCTATCTATCTATCTATCTATCTATCTATCTATCTATCTATCTATCTATCTATCTATCATCTCTATCTATCTATCTATCTATCTATCTATCTATCTATCTATCTATCTATCTATCTATCTATCTATCTATCTATCTATCTATCTATCTACAGTATCTATCTATCTATCTATCTATCTATCTATCTATCTATCTATCTATCTATCTATCTATCTATCTATCTATCTATCTATCTATCTATCTATCTATCTATCATCTCTGTCTATCTATCTATCTATCTATCTATCTATCTATCTATCTATCTATCTATCTATCTATCTATCTATCTATCTATCTATCTATCTATCTATCTATCTATCTATCTATCTATCTTTCACCAGTTTCCATGAAATATTTTTGAAATACAGTGTCATGAGACCCTAAATTAATTAATTTTATAGCATTTTTCTGGTTATTGTAGATTTGCATGCATATTAATCAATAAACAAAATATAAATAGTTATGTTATTGAGATATTAATATACTGTGTGTGTATTTATATATATAACAGACAAATGTGAATGTGTTGATATACCTAAGAAAAATCAATCTGTTTGTAAAACAGTTTAATGACTAAGATTTCAGATTATCCCTGCACTGTTTTGTTTGCTTTATTATATATATATATATATATATATATATATATATATATATATATATATGACGCCAGCTTTTTTTGTTGATCTTTATTGCCTGTTTTGGATTAGGGAGTTTGGGAAGTAATTGTATTTTCTTGCCTTTTATTTTGTGCTTTTTATTTTGTATTTTATTTTAGGGCAGTAAGAGGTCTCTATATATTACTCTTTTAGTTTGTTATTTTGTGCTGTCGGCTCCTGAGGTAAAGTCCCCAATTCTATTCTAACCTAAAACCCAATAAATATTGCTTCATTGGCTTTTTCCTTCAAAGTTTTTATGTTGCGTCCTTTATTCTAGAACAAAAGGTACTGCAGGTGAATAAACATCATCATTCCAGACTCTTATAATATAATATCTAAAATTTTTATTGTGAATCATTACTTCTCATGCCTCCAGTATTTTCTTGCGTTTTACACATCAGCCACAGATAGCACTGATCTGTATCTCAACATCTGTAAAGTCAACATGAAACAAACAACATTCATAAGCTCTTCTGGAAAGTGGCGTTGTGCCAAGACAAAGAATATTCAACAAGGGGAGGGAAAGTAGGACAGGATTTGATCGTATCCGTCAGAAATGCTGCAGTGATTAAAATCACCGGTGACAAAAACTGATAATGAAAAGGAACAGTTATTAAAGACGTAAACTGGGTCACTTTTGATTTTATGTTCATTTCCAGGCCTACACAATCCACACAACGTGAATGTCTCTCATTCATAAAATACTACATTTGATTTTTTTAATGTAATATTACAGCTAATATGATTATGCTGCCACAAACATGTTGCCCTCACCGCTCTATTTAAAGACCTTTTGTTTGTGTCTGTGGTGTTTTATTATGATGCCACATGGTTTGTGTCACATTAGCAACACATTATTATTATAACATAGTCAAGCAAAAGGCTAATCATATTAATTACTGAACTACCCATCAGATCAACATGTGGTCGTCAACGAGTGGATATCTGAGCTGAGTGAGAGGAGGCGGGGCTTGTTTGCATATTCATAGAAGCGTGCATACTAAATGAGGCGAGGGTGTCGAGTTACATTCAAGATATTTTAATACATAAGGAAAAAGTCATTTTGGTGATCAAAGATGAGTTTTAAGGGATACAGTTATTGACTACAGGGGACTATTTAACATGTTTAACTTTATAAAGCCTACTGTTTCATATTTGATATACAAATTATTTTAAATGATCAACATGATAAACCACAATCTCCTACAGTCCAGTCATCTGATGAAAACTGTTTTTAGAAAGTATTTTAGTATAATTCTACAAATGTGCAACTTCGGCTCCTGCTTCAAATCTGTGAAATCTTTACTGGTTTTATTAAGTAAATAAGCATAAATTAATATTGTTAATAATATTTCAAGATGAACACTTTCTGGACTGAAGCAACTCGATTATCTTTTTCTTTTTAAAATCATGTATCAAATATGCTCATCAGATTTTTTTGGTCATCTCTTACACTATTATTTCAACCCAACTTTGGGTCAAATATGGACAAACCCAAATGTTGGGTTAAAAATGTAATTAAAAAAATGTACAGTTGAAAGCGAAAGTTGAAGTTGGGTTCAAATTTTAAATGACATTTATAACCCAACATTTGGGTTCGTCCATGATTTACCCAAATTTGGGCTAAAACAACCCAGCATTGTTTAGAGTGTAATCATCGTTGTATTGCAAAACATAAAACTACAGAGCCTTGATTATAAAACTAAGCTTTTAAATATCATCTTACTAAGACATTATTGAGAGATATCGAGACAACAGATATGCATTTTAAGTGGTGTTACACTCTAAAAATGCTGGGTTGTTTTAACCCAACTTTGGGTCAAATATGAACAAACCCAAATGTAGGGTTTAAAATGTCATTTAAAATTAACCCAACTTCAACTTTCACTTTCAACTGTACATTTTTAACCCAATGTTTAACCCAATCGCTGGGTTTGTCCATATTTGACCCAAAGTTGGGTTAAAACAACCCAGCAATTTTTAGAGTGTATGTGTGTGGGTATGTGCGTTTGTGGATGTGTATTTATTTATAGTTGTGAGAAAGGATTTGGACCTTGAGTCTGTAATAAAAGTTTGATGATGATGATGATGATGATGATGAAAGTCTCATTTATTTGCATAACAAGCATCAGAATTTCATATTACAACGTTTTGTCTTTAGAAATATCAGCAGATCCACCAGATATATATACATACATATATATATATATATATATATATATATATATATACACATATATATACATACATATATATATATATTCACACATATATATATATATATATATATATATATACACACACACATACATACATATATATATACATACATATTTCATAACATACATATATAAATATATATATATATAATATAATAATATATATAATATAATATAATATAATATCCGTCCAAAAGATGTCGAGAGTGAGGTGCGATGGAAAAGCATGAAATATTTTCATGTTTATTTTTTGATCGGAACAGTTTATTAAGCCTCATATATATATATATATATATATGAAGAGTTCAGATGCAAAAGCCTCTAAGTGCCATTTGAAATTTTCTTCTAAAATGATCATTTTTATCAAGCTTGTATATTTAAGTTCAGTAATTTCACTTAAATAACAATTAATAGGTAATCTTCATTGCCATTTAAGTGAAATCACTGAACTTAAATATACAAGCTTGATAAAAATGGTCATTTTAGAAGAAATTTTCAAATGGCACTTATAGGCTTTTGCATCTGAACTCTTCATATATATATATATATATATATATATATATATATATATGAGGCTTAATAAACTGTTCCGATCAAAAAATAAACATGAAAATATTTCATGCTTTTCCATCGCGCCTCACTCTCGACATCTTTTCGGATTTTCGTCATCGAAAAACACAGATCTGTATCAGTGAACTTTTGCATGTTGTATGTATGTCATGATATGGATGCCACCGCTAGACCCCCTCCCACACACTCACACATAAACCCACACACTCATTGTGCTTTCCAGGTCGAGGGAAACCATTCAGATCTAGACATGACTGACGGAGGAAAGTTTCAAGTCATGCAGCTTTCACCCTCGAGCACAAATTGCTTCCATGATCCTGGTGAAGGGAGGAATCCCCAGCGCGAACCTGTCCTGTCCGGGGGTCACCAGGGCCTTCCCCTGTCGCGGTGACACTATGCTATGACACGCACCACTTCCTGTCGAGCGAGGCCTGTGATTGGCTGGCGTAGGGCTTCTTTCAGAGGCCCACTGTGAGCTCATTTCCTGTTCTACGATGTTGGGTGATCGCGTATCTCAAAGTGTGTCGTGACACGGCGGAACTGAAGCCACAAGCCGTGTCGCTTAAGTGTCATTGAGATTAGATTACACTGAAAACAATTTTCACTTTACCAGGGGTACATTTCACAAAAAAATTCAGAATTTTGACATTTCACAAAGAAGTAATACATTTAATGAAACAGTATTCGGTCACACTTTAGTTATGGGTCCAATTCTCACTATTAACTATCACACTATAAACAATGCTGGGTTGTTTTAACCTAAATTTGGGTAAAATATGGACAAACCCAAATGTTGGGTTAAAAATGTATTTTTTTAAATTGCATTTTTTAACCCAACATTTGGGTTAAAATAACCCAGCATTTTTTAAGAGTGTAACTGAGACTTTCTCCTCAGTAAACTCCTAATTACTGCTTATTAATAGTTGGATTTAGGGATGTAGAATATGATCATGCAGAATATGGCATTAATAAACAGTCAATAGTAATATGCATGCGAATAAGCAACTAGTTAATGAGAATTGGACCCTAAACTAAAACATTTTTTAATTGTCATATTGTATATATTTTTTATTTTACTTAAAGTGTGATTTTTAGTCTTTTTTTTTTATTTTTAACTAATAATTATCTTAGAACTAGGGCTGTGAAACGATTAATCGCATCCAAAATAAAAGTTTGTGTTTACATAATACATGTGTGTGTAGTGTGTATAATTATTTTGGTTATATAAAATACACACATCTGCATGTATATATTTAAGAAAAATGTGTTATTATAACAAATATTTATATTTATGTATAATATTAATTTTGCATGAATTATATACATGCAAATATTTCTTAAATATATACATGCATGAGTGTGTATTTATATATATATACATATACTATGTAAACACAAACTTTTATTTTGAATGCGATTAATCGTTTGACAGCCCTACTTAAAACATCAACTAAATGAAACTGAGAAGTGATTAGCAATGTTTTATTTTATTTATATATATATATAATTTAGTTGATTTCAAGTTACGAAAACTTTTTTTTGTTTGTTTTTTACGGTTTTAATTTTAGTTACCGATACGTAATTTAACCCCTTCAGGGTTTGGGTGCAAATATTTCATTTCCAGGGTTATTCTTATCTCATAAGATGAAGAAAAGTACATTAAACTTCCTGTTTTTGTCTATAATCAACATGGTTTGTGTGGGAAGCCGCAAAGTAAAAAGCACCTTTGTTATATCCACTTGTGTTTAATGATGCCGCACCTATAGCCGCTCTCTCTCACACACACACACACACACACACACACACGTTTCGGATGCTGATTCAGAATGAGAAGAGGAACTGACAGCATTTTGTAGTTTCCTGCAAAGTGTGCAGAAAGTCTGGGTCAGGTTCACATACACACACACACTGCATCTGTACACCCCCGCGCACACGCGCCTCTCGATTACATCTTTGTCAACTGACAGTCATGACGAAGGCCAGTGGAAAAGAAAAACTAAATCACTGATTGTAAAAATTGACTTTCCAATCTCCACAGAGAAGCGGTTTTCCTGGGTCCTCAAGGATTCTTATATAAAGGTGATTGTGTACCTGCAGACAGTATGAAGGACATCCATCCAACTAGCTTTAGAGAAGAAGCGTCGCAGATTAAACATGAAAGCGTCCGTGTGTGTTCTGTTCGCAGTGGCGTGTTGGATCGTTTCGCAGGCTGACGAGTCTCCGATGGTACTCACGCTCGGCAAAGTTATGAATGACCTCGAGAAGATTAACCGAGGAATGGTAAGTTGATTTCCAAAGATCTACGGCTGGGATCCTTTTACACGTTTTTGAGTCTGATTTTCTTCTTCTTTTCTCTAAAAAAAGGGCAAAAGCACAACTTTGATCAACTCACCCAGCACCAATGATTTGAAGGTAAGACGATGGTTTTCTTGTCTCCTGCTCTGTTTTTATGCCTGCTCATAAATCAGGCTCGGCGGTTTGTGCATGACTCAGTGATTCGATATAAAGACGCTCCTGTCATTATACAGCCCACCTTACACGCAGCGGGTTTCACTTCGACGCCATCCAGGCTAATTGATTTTCAAACGCGTTCAGAACGAGTGGGTTGATGAACAACATTTCAACGAATCCAGTTTGCTGAGACAGAAATAACAACTTTTAGTCATGCTTTTCTTGGCAAACACCCTCTCGATTTGAAATCGTTTCTTTTTTAGATTAAAGTCGGTCAGGAGAAAGTGTGCTTCATTTAGAAGAAATCTGATGAGTAATATATGACAGTGAGAGTAGAGATGATATGCTCAAACACTTTATTTTACAGTGTCCACACTCTAAAACATGCTGGCTTGCTTTAACCCAAAATTTGGGTCAAATATGGACAAACCCAAATGTTGGATTAAAAAATGTACAGTTTAAAGTGAAAGTTGAAATTATATTTTTAACCCAACATTTGGGTTTGTCCATATTTTACCCAATTTTGGGTTAAAACAACCCAGCATTGTTCACAGTGCATATTTTAAATTATGCATAATAACATGCAACTAACCCTCAACCAAATCCTAATCCTACTCGAACCCTTAGTACTTAAATATATAATTACACTGTAACAATGACACCTTAAAATAAAGTGTAGGCTACACTCAACCCAAATTTGGGTCAAATATGGACAAACCAAAAAGTTGGGTTAAAAATGCAATTAAAAATATACAGTTGATAGTTAAACTTGAAGTTGGGTTAAAATTTGAAATTACATTTTTAACCCAGCATTTGGGTTTGTCCATATTTTACCCAATTTTGGGTTAAAACAACCCAGCACTGTTTAGAGTGTAACCCCGATGTGTCCGTTTCACAGTTAAACCGTCTGCACGTCTCACATTGGGGTTCTAAACAGAACTCTAGGGTTCTAAAGTGATTGCATAATACTTTGCTTGTTTCATTTTTTCCCTCGGGATTAAATATGTTAACGAGCTGTTTATTTATGAAATGTGCTTAAAATGAAAAATAAAACAGTCCAAATCCATGAAATGATCCCATGATAAATCTGAAGCGTTTCATTATTATTGTTATTGCACTCTAAAAAATGCTGGGTTGTTTTAACCCAATATCGGGTCAAATATGGACAAGCTCAAACATTGGGTTAAAAATGTCATTTAAAAATGTCCATATTTGACCCAAAATTGGGTTAAAACAACCCAGCATTTTTCCATTTTTTTTTACAGTAACATTTGTTTTGTAATGACTTCTCAATAACGAAAGTGGCAGTTTCTGTTCACTCTCGAGCAGAAAGCGTTCTGGGTTCAGTGTGGAAAGAAAGAGTTTCCTCGTAGTTTCTGTGAAAACTGCTTAATGAGCACAAGGGAAATTTGGAGTCAAGATGTATAGATGTCTGCATGCAATACCAACAGGAAGAGAGAGAGAGAGAGAGAGAGAGAGAGAGAGAGAGAGAGAGAGAGAGAGAGAGAGAGAGAGAGATCATTGTTGGCTAGTTTCAGAAAACCAATCCCATTCCTCGAGTCTTTCATACAGGGTTTGCCTAAACTCTAAAAATGGTGGGATGTTTTAGGGACAAACCCAAATGTTGGGTTAAAAATTTAATAAAAAAATTTAACCCAATTGTTGGGTTAAAACACCTTAGCAATTTTTAGAGTGTAAAAATCCATTCCATCTGAACTCATATACAAATAAATGTAAAAGTGCATTTGTGTTAAACGGTTGTGTGTTTGTTTGGACAGGACTGCTGCATTGAACCTGCACTGGAGTCTTTTAGGCATAACGTGACCCGGCTGCCGATCACCGATGCGAAACTCATAAAGATCGGGGGGAAAATCTCCAGGGAGCTTAGAAAAAGCATCATTGTGAGTGTGTGTTTATTACGTGTTCTGCTCATTGTTCTGGTTTTAAACACATTCGCCTCAGAAATGAGAAGTGCTGATTTATCCATTCATTCATTGTTCTTTATTTTCACAGATGAACGGGTTGCACAAGTGCGGAAAGGAAGAGACACAGGTGAGAAACAAAGCAACACAACTGCTGCGAATCAACATTTCCTACACTCTTAAAAATAAAGGTTCTAATCGGCGTCGATGGTTCCGTGAAGAACCGTTAACATCCATGGAAACTTTCCATTCCACTAAAGCTTCTTTACAGAAAAATGTTCTTCACACTAAGACAAAAATAGTTTCCTATACACTCTAAAAATAATTACTGGGTTGTTTTAACCCAACTTTGGGTCAAATATGGACAAACCCAGCCAATGGGTCACATTTTTTAATTACATTTTTAACCCAACGTTTGGGTTTGTCCATATTTGATACAAGGTTGGGTTGAAACAACCCAGCATTTTTTAGTTTAAGCTCAAACACTTTATTTTACAATGTCCACACTCTTGTTTCAACCCAAATTTGGGTCAAATATGGACATTTTTTAAATTACATTTTTAACCCAATGTTTGAGTTTGTCCATATTTGACCCAACATTGGGTTAAAACAACCCAGCATTTTTTAGTGTGAATAATATTCACACTAAAAAATGCTGGGTTGTTTTAACCCAATATTGGGTCAAATATGGACAAACCCAAATGTTGGGTTAAAAATGTGATTAAAAAATGTAAAGTTGAAAGCGAAAGTTGAAATTACATTTTTAACCCAACGTTTGGGTTTGTCCATATTTGACCCAAAGTTGGGTTGAAACAACCCAGCCTTTTTAGAGTGATAAGAACTGCTCACTGAAATGTTCTTTGGAGAGTCAAAAACGGAGCTAAACGCCCTTTAGGAACCTTTATTTGTAAGAGTTTACATGGTGAAAGTGAAATATGATTGCAGTTCTGACGTGTGTGATGTTCTGTTTCAGAAAGCTCAGTGTGAATCGTCGTACAGCGAGGTTGACAGCAAAACGTTTGTGCAGAACTTTCGAACTCTTCTACAAAAGGTGAGTTCTAAACAATCACACTTTCTTACACTATTGGGTTGTTTCAACCCAAATTTGGGTCAAATATGGACAAACCCAAATGTTTGGGTTAAAAATTTAATTAAAAAATGTATAAAGTGAAAGTTAAAGTTGGGTTATGACACTTTTAACCCAACATTTCGGTTTGTCCATATTTGACCCAAATTTGGGTTGAAACAACCCAGCATTGTTTAGAGCGTACAGACTGACAAAAATGGTGATCTAGCATCTAAGTTAACGCTAACACTTTACACTATGGTTCATAACCTTAGCTAACATGAACTAAAGAATAAACAAGCAGCATTTATTAATCTTAGCTAATATTAATTTCAACATTTACTAATACGTTATTAAAATCAAAGGTTGTGTTTGTTAACATTAGGTAATGCCCACATGAACAATGAATGGATTTTTATTAACTAACATTAACAAAGATTTATCAGTACTCTACACTGTAAAAATGAATATGCTTTATCTAATCAAAAACATTGTGGCAACAGATTACAAGCAATATTATGAATTAGAATTGAGTAATAATTAAAAGTTAACCATTTAAAATAAGTTAAACTTACAACAACAACCAAAAAAACATAAACTGAAGTCGCCATTATGATGATCGGTGTTTGTTTTAAAATTCTGCTTATTAACATCAATGTTGCCAATATAAAATAAAGAGTTCTTAATTAATCTTTGACTGTTAGTGAGATACTAATTTTTAAAGGTTAACTTTGATTAAGTATTACTCAATTCTAATTTGTTAAATTTAATTAATAATATTACATGTAATCTGTTGCCACAATTATATTGATTAGATAAAGCATATTCATTTTTACAGTGTAACAAATACATTGTAAGTTTATTGTAAAGTGTCCCAAAGTGTAAATATTATTTAATATTGCTGAATGGACACAAAAACATTCATTTATACCAACAAAAGTTGCAGGTTTTTGTTAGATTGGTCCACTGGCCAAGCTGTGCTTCTCTTTAACTGTTGGTTGGATGGAAAAGATCCTCAGAAAGCACAAACAGAGATAACGAGCACTGTGTAACGACCTACTTTCCTCCTTCTAGATCTATGCCAGTCAAGCGTAGAGACGAGACGTGTGAAGAGCCCATGACACTACCCACGGCAGAGAGGAGTCTGCTCCTGCTATCCTATTTATTGATTATTTATTGAGCATTTTATAGTTTATTTGAGCTGGGAGATCTGTGAAAGGACTGTTCCGGTGTTTTAGGACCAGGCCGGCTGACGTTATCGACTTTAATTCTTTTACAATGTAAAATGTTGTCTTTGTTTTACCGCGACCTTTGTGGTGAGATCTCAGCACTGCTGTCCTGTTCCCTGAAAGAAGCCGTTGGGTGTTTCCCTGCTGAAGATTAACGATACGATCTTTCACTTTATTAAGTACGCTTCTTAATCTTTGTCAGGAAAACCACTCGTTTAGATCATGTTCACACTTATTATGTCTCACAATGAGATGCATGTATTTTCTGGATGATATTTATTTGACATTAAAATATTTTTTTTATGTTTACATCATGGCTGTGATCGTTATTGAATTCTCTCTATTTCAAAAGTGTTTAGTAACTAAAAACTGAACCTAAAGCTCAGCAACATTTCATGCCATTTTTTTTGTGAAATAGACATATACTACTAGTTAACGTTTGCTAACAAGCAGATGTTTCATGAGGACCAACCTGTTCAAATTGCACTCTTGATTTAGCACAAACTGCATCTAAAAGGCATTTATCTTGTAAACCTGGTTTAAAGGAGTCATATAATGCCATTTTCATACAAGTTAATTTCATTCTTTAGGGTCTAAATGAAAAGTTTGTAATATACTTTAATTAAAAATTCTGATTAGTATTGTGAAAAAAAACACTTATTTTACCTGGTCAAAAACAGCTCTGTTTTTCAGTGCATGTGTCTTTAAATGATAATGAGCTTTGTTGACTCCGCCCCTCTGTTCTGTGGGGCGGAGTGTTGCCTTGACAACAGTTGAGGGTTTATTTTGGAGAGAGAGAGAGTCTCTGTGGACACATTTGAACCGGAGTCGCACCGGAACAAGATGACGGCCCGAAGAAGTTCGATGGTGAGAAATGATTCGCGCAAACACGAACATTCGGGAAAAACTCAGCGGTTCGGATTTAGGAACATCAAAATGACTCTGCGTTCGTTATTACACCCGAGAACAGAACACCACAGTCGCTTAAACGCCGTTCTGCTCCAGCGTATCAACAATAGCGGACTATGATGATCGCTCGCTCAGGGCGGGGATGTGTTGAAACGCTGCTGTCAATCAACAATCGTGGGAGGGGCTTCCAATTTAGTGACGTCACACGGTTTATCATTATATAATGGTTGTGTGTACAGGCTCTTCCAACACACATTTCAGTACAATCAACTTGAAAAAGTGCACATACCATTATTTGACCCCTTTAAAGATCATTCAGATCATTTATTTAATTTCAGGATAATTTTGTATCTATTTCAGAATTTCAGTTTTAGTTTAAACAAAGTTTTGTTTATGTAGCGGATATGAAAGAAACGATATATATATAAATAATATTAACTAAAAAAGTAAATTAATATTGTGGATGGATGGATGTTTTCAATGTTGCATTAGATGAACAATTGATAGCAGTATAAAAGCATTGAACCAACTCTATCCTCTGCCTCCTCACCTTCATTCAGTGAAATGTAAGTCATTTAGGATCTTCATAGAGAAGAGAGCGCCCTCTATTGGAGAAACCTGAACCACATCTGAGAGGCTGAGAAGTCATTTCTTTTTTGTTAGGATAGGGGTTTTTTTTTGTTTATTGACTCACTGTTAGACTGAACTAAGCACTAAACTTGGTTAAGGTATTTATCTGACAAAATTATTTGGCAAAAAAGCCAAAGTGCAGCTACAGGTTATATTTTGTTTGTTTTTTAAAGCATTAAAAATGCATAGAAAAACAAAAAGCTCACAGGAAAAAGCATACATTGACTACAACATAATCTGTTTTCATAATTTCATTGGTTATCCTAGACTCATGTGATGTATTTTTAATAGATAAGATAGTAAAATGCATTTTAAACTAACAACATCTAAACCTGCGTTAGGCCAAAAATTCGAACACAAAATTTTTTGGCATCCAAAGAAAATTCTGAGATGCTGACCAGACAATATCAAAAAATATACTGTCTAGAATAGTCTCATATTAAGTAAATCAACTGAACTTCTAACCTTTTGACCTTTTTTCTTCTAAAGGGTTAAGATGGGCTTGTTCTTGCACAGATTAAACCAATCATATTGAAAGAAAGTGACATGAGCTTAGTCACGTTGATCTTACTGTTACGTATCCTGATGAAAAAAGTATAAATGCTAGAGTATAATTAATATAAAAGAACGGGGACGTCGATTGTAGACGATTGTCAGGTGCGAAGGAAGAAAAACTCTACCACACTCCATTGACACATTTTTATAAATATTTAAATAAAGGGTGAACATTAACTAGGCCGGTCAACACTATTGGCCTCTACTGTATGGCAGTTCATTGACTTTACAACTGATCATCAAACCATGCAGCAAAACGCAAGTCGCTTGTCTGATTCAGAGTTTGAGGACAGACATTATTGTCAGTCTCACTGCGACGAAATACAACACTTCCCAACTATATAGTAGGCCAAAAACAGAGTAGTATGTCCGAATACACAGTACGTCAGTCCACGGATGACCGACTACTTCCGGTGGGATTCTGAAGTGTGTATATGATGGACACTTCACTATCCCATGAGGCCACGGGAGAGGATTTGGACATGATAATGACAACATGGTGGATGTAGTACATCTGGATTTCAATTAAACTACTCATTTCCATACTATATAGGACATACTTTTTATATTCATATACTCAAGTCTGTCTTCGCTTTTAGCTTCTACTCTTCAACAAGTCCTACTTTTACAATCTAAAAAATGTGTTTTAACCCAATTTTGGGTCAAATATGGACAAACTCAAACGTTGAGTTAAAAATGTAATTTAAAAATCTAACCCAATGGCTGGGTTTGTGCATATTTGACCTAAAGTTGGGTTAAAACAACCAAGCATTTTTTTAGAGTGAAGCAATTTTTGACTGAAATGGTGATTACATCTAAATTAATATGATTTAATATCGCTGAATCAACCCAAATACATTAATTTATACCAACAAAATAAATATAAAACAGCTCTTTAAGGTAACAGTATTTTAAAGCATTTCGGTCAAAGCTTAAACCTATTTTTAAGAGCATTTTTTGAGACGTTTTATACACCTGGCCGTGGTCTTTCAATCTAGTCATAGCTGGCTTGGCAGGCCGGTTTTAGAGGGGGTTCACCACTTCATTAGACGGCAAGGCTGGGAAACCAGCTTGACCAGCTTAAACCAGTTACATCCACCTTAAACCAGCCTACCAACTTTCTTGAATGGCAGAAATTGAGTGCGGTTTAGAGTTCAGTCTGTGTTTTAAGGGTTGCAGTAGGTCATCCTCATGTTGTGACTTACTATATTATAAATACTAAAGTATTTTAAAGGTTCTTTTGATAAAATTTATTGCTTGTGTTTGAAGGGGTTGTATTCACAAATTGCAATGATCCACTTTTCGAGTTTTCCCATTACCTCTGAAGGCCAATATTCATATTTATAAGTGAGGTCCTGCGAAATCCATCCTCTCTATCCTTCCAGTCAACCATGTCTGTATACGATCAACCATGCGACCAACGGCACGGCACTTCAGCTGACGACATGGAGTCTGATAACAGCCCAAAACGTCCTGCCTCCAGCACAACACAGACTCCAACAAAAAAACTCCACATAAATATAAAAAACAAAAAAAGTTATCTGCCCAAGCTCGTCAGGCAAAACGTGAATCCGGACGAAAACGCGGACCAACATAGTAAACTCTAGTGAAATAGCAAGGTAAACTACATGAAACATGACATGAATACAAAAGAATGTTCCAGGATAACAAAAAGTCGGTGCTTTAGGATGCAACTTATTTTATTTACTAGATCTACTGACTAACGTCACTCATCCCACTACTATCATATTGTTTATAATACACATTTCCAGACACGTTCTGTACAGTAATGTTAACATTACGTCCTATGATCTGTTCAGTTTATTTCAATAACCGTTTTCGTTATCATATATTATACATTCACTTGTGTTGACCTGTGCTGATTGTGAAAGATACACGAAAACAGTTGGCTTATAACATCACATGTCGGCTAAATGCAGTTTATTGTAACATTATGATCATGGTACGAGCACAGAGCATTAGTTCAACGTCAAGCTGATAAAAGTAGGCTATTAATGTACCTGCAGTGGGAGTTTACATTAGTTTCCATGTTGTGTGATTATTTCGCCGTTGCGTTGAAAGTTTCCGTGTGGCCGGTAGTGAATGCTCGCTCTTGAGATCTAGCACGAGCACTAGCACTCTTGTTGCATTCTGAAACATCACCGCTAGAGGCCGCTAAAAATCGCATACAGCACCTTTAAATGTCAAACTGATCTGAGAGGGTTTATGTTAAGGAACGTGACGTGAGGTGATGCGGTCATCTGGTGGTTAGACTCAGTACTGTCATTCTGAGATTGAGCCTTTAATCAATTAATATTGTCATGACATTATTACATAAATGGATTCAGTCCATTGTAGTTTGGTGATTAGATCAGGTATATTTGGTGATTGGATCAGGTCTAGATCAGATCAGCCCATGATGCTGTGTCTTCGAGACTCAGCTCATGTAGTTAATATGTTGGGTAAAGTTACTTTGTCTTAAAAAAAATTGATGGTTTGCTCTGATTATCTTGTGGAACTGTAATAATACATTTACCTGACATAATAAATTGTTATATTTGGCTATTCTAACGCCCGTTTCACACATACTCCGTTTGCAGTGCGTATGCGGTACAGGAGCCGCACGCGCTAACGTGCTTTCACATATGCTGCGTTTGCATCGCGTGAGCTGTACCACAAACACTCGCTATTTTTATTTCAAAATCAGAAGTTATGCAGCAATAGCGTGACCAGTGACCACCAGTCCTGTTATCCCAGTCCTGTTTTCACGTCCTTCCTGGCCGTTTTTTATAAAGTGATGTCCTGGTTTTCAAAAAAAAAAAAAACGCTGGAAAAGATCAGCTTTATAGCAAAATATAGGAGATGAGCAGTCAAGGAGGATGAGGAGGAACAGGATAAAGAGGAAGGAAACGAGTTCGTTTTTGTACGTTTGTGAGAGGTATTTTTGTTCAATTTGAAGCATTTCTTTTAGTTAATTAATATTGATATATTTATTTTTCTAATACAGAAGAGACATTATTTTTTAATCATTATTTCATTCATTCATTTTTTAAACCAACCTGTCATAATAAAACATGTTGAGTATCCTCTGAGAAGCCTATCTGATTTTGTGTCTTAATACAACAATTTTCTATCCACAGAGGGGGCATAGCCTATTTTAATTGTATTGAAATTAATAAGGCATCTTTGAGTAAACTTCGAGTATCATTTGTTTTCTGGGCCATGTGTCCTGGTTTTTGGTAATCAAAATATGTTCACCATATGCAGTAACTTTTTTCAAAATAAAAGTTTTGCCATGGCTTTGCGATTCTCTTTTACAAACTTGAATGGACGCATGCTCGTTTAAACACGATTGAAACAACGAATGCATACAATTCCGTGCATTACTTGTATATTAAGATGTCTTAAAGTAAAAATATGAAACAATTAAATACCTTCATGGAGAGATTACTACATTTTATTGAATTAAATACATTTATGGTGAAACTACAACATTTCGAGGTCAATCTGAGTTCATTTTGACCACGAACCGTGCACTGTCACTTCATTTCTGCGTTTGCAGCACAGCAGAAATAGACTCGGTACGGAAACGATCTCTGCACTGCTGTATACGCACCGCAACTGGAACGGATCGACGGACTGCATCCGCGTGCATCTAACCTGTTAACATTTGTACGGAAAAAAAATACGGACCGCATACGCACTGCAAACGGAGTATGTGTGAAACGGGCGTAACAGACTTTGACTTTATTTTCATTAGAGTTACAAGGAATAGTCAAGCTTTAACGTATTAAATGACGCGCAGATATCATTGCTAAACCTTTTTCATTTTATGGAGTCAGATGAAACGAGTTAATACATAAGATGTATTAAAAAAACACTTAGCTATGGAAAAGACGGAACACGTTTGAAACCTTCACCACGAATCGAACCCCGCCATTTGGATCGACTTCGTGGCCCTTTTTACAAAACCAAGCGGCAACATTTTAATCTGAAAGATGAAGCCTACCCGGAAGTGCGATAAACTGCAATACATCTCAAATCCGCTAGAGGCCGGACGCAAAAGGGAGCAAATATCCACAGGCGTCATGTTATAATGTCCGTTTTCACAGCATAAATTCACATGTTTACAGTTTGGTCCTATGGACTTTTATTGTAATCTTCAATATGTTCCGCGTGCCGGACAACTGTGAGGGGGGTGAATTTTTTTCAAACTCGTTAATTTAGATCATATTTAGATATAGGGATGGGACGATAACCGGTTTCACTATAAACCGTGATAAAATGTAATGACGGTTAGTATTATCGTTTAAAATTTAATTATCATTAAAACCGTGTTTGATTATCGCGATTTTAATAACTCACTGAATCCTGTCGGCCAGTCTGACGCAGGCGCGCAGCACGCAATATTTTTTTAAATTACTATTCGAGAAGGAATGGCGGAAGGCAGTGACCGCGCTCAGGAGGTTTTTCAGCCTTTTAAGAGGACCAAATCTGAGGTGTGGTCATATTTTGGGTTTTACAAAAGTCCTGAGGGAAACTTGATCGAGGATGGTCACCTTGTCTGCCGAACAAAAAGTCACTACAATAGAAACACTTCAAATCTGCCGAGTCGTCTTGTGTGATCATCACCCGAACGCAAGGCAAGTTAACTTTGACCTTAATACCAAAACTAACATTACGTCTGGGAAACAATTGGGCACGAAATGTTGTTTTGAGTTGAAACATTTTATGTCACTCACTTGAAATAGACGTGAAGCTTCCGCGAAGAAAAGTTCGTAGCGAGTGGCTTTGAGCCAAAGACGAACGAACAACTTCAAACAAGACTATTATTAAGAGTGATATTTTAAGGGATAGTAAAGTATAGATACATCACGTATTAAACCGATTTTATTTTTACCACATAATTACGGGGACATATTGAATTGATAATGAGATTAGCTAATGTTTTAAATCTTACCTGTTTATGAATTCATTTTGTAAAACAATCGTCCAGACAAGATATATCACACCAATATTATCAAACTCTGTAAGCAATAAATCAACTCTGATTTCATTTTTGCAATACAATCAAAAACCGGAGACGCAAGACGGCAAGTTGTATTTGAATGAAACAAGAGCGCGCGTCCGTTGTGAATGTTATGGATGTGCGCTGTGTAATAATCCGTTGTTATTGACGACGGGCATTATAAAGAAGCAAATGCCATAGGATAGAATCTTGCCTAAAAACTGCATAGAGAGGCTTGTTTTATTTGTTGTTTGTTGATTTTCAATTATAAAACTTGTTGAAATGTTTTCAGTGTGAGCATCAGTTCTTTTTGAGCACTTTCATAAATTTTTAACAAAACCGTGATAATATTGATAATCACGATTATTTTGGACACTATAATCGTGATATGAAATTTTCATACCGTCCATACCCTAGTCCACATTAATCCGGATACATTTGAAAACGGGGTTTTCGTTTAAAAACGCTCTCCGTCCACACTAGCGTTTTCAGGCGTTTTCCGACGTTTCAGTGTGGATGAGAAACTTCTAAATTCACTTTACTGCGCATGCGTGAAACTTCACAAAAGCTTACTGAGATGATACAGATGGGGAAATAAACAATAACGCCATCGCACAATAACAGGATAATTTTATTTAGCAAAATATCTCACCATCACTAATGCGTCCAGGTCGCATTCAGTCACCATATGTTTGGTCTAAAACGCAACTGCTCTCCTGTTTTGCCGCAGGACAGCAAATGTGAGTAGACTACATTATCGGTCATCTTTGCAGTACTGTGCTATGAAGAATAGCACATATTAAGTAACATAGAAAGTAACATATTTTAGCAATAGTGTAAAATTGAATAACACATAACAGGCACAATACCGATAAACATGAATATCTATTGGTACTACGTGGATCACATGACTAAACTGACGTCATCGTTTTGAAATACCTCCGGTTTCACTGTCCACACTACAACGCGAAAACGGCGTTTTCATATTTATCCACTTTGGAGAGCGTTTTCCAAACGATACGTTTTTGTTGACTTAAACGCCGTCTCGGTGTGGACGGAAGGCCGAAACGGAGAGAAAAATATGTTGTATATATCATATATATATCAAAATGTATTGAATATATATCATTTGAAAACGTATTAGTGTGGACCATGGCCTTAAACGAGCGCAGAAGTCACTCATCGTCATCTGCATCACACATCTACAGTACATCATTCACCGGTCAAGCTTTGGCGGGACAAAAATGCGCTTTAGTAAGACTGACAGAAAACAGCGCGCAAGTCCCAGTCTTCTTGAACTTGATGTTTAAACTGACAGGACTTGCAAATTGATAAACTCTCACACTATGATGGTTAACCCCTTAAGTGTCACCCCCCCCCCCCTTTTTTTTAATAAAGATGAAAATGCACATTTCGAACTTAAATGGTTGTAATTCAAGAATGCTTTGGAATATAGACTGGTCTCGTTTTAAAGAAGACATTTGGCAGATTTTTGTAGAAGTGAAATAAATTAAGAATGTGAAACAGAAGAAAAGTTATAGAAGTTTGAGTTTATGAAAATGTACAATATAAAAAATTTAATTATTCATATTTTATATAAAATATATATTTTCAAAACCTGGCGACTATAAAACTGCTAAAAAAAAATCAAAGCCAAAAATCTGAATAAGTTGTGTTTCAAATTTTAGGTTGATATCTCAAAAAATGAGCTTTCAGTGAGATTTTGTTTGGGCGCAGTACCAAACTTTTTCACTAGGGCACAACCAGACTCCATTACTGCCCATATAAGGGCGCCTCCATTTCCATATGAAATAATAATAATTATAATTATAAAAAAATTGAATGGAGGCTTTCTTTTGAACTCTTGGCATGAAAACAAACAGGTTTCTACCCTTCTTTCATGATTTTTCATGTTCATCACAATTTCAAAATAAAGGTCTAAACACGCCTTAGAGTATGAAAATATTCTTGTTGCAAATTGATAAATTACGGCTCCTCTGTAATATATTTTGAAAATCAATCATCATATATGAAAACTAGAGATTCTAAGCTTTCAAATGATATATTGAAAGCGCCACCCATTCCCCCCATAAACAGCCTCAAACCCGTTCTTCAGAGAGTCTATATGGGTGACGTCACAGACGCTTTGTCCATATTTTTTACAGTCCATGATTAAAACGGATGGATAAACCACACTTTTATGCACTGTTACTCCTGGAAACAACCCTAAAACAGTCTTCAAAAGTTCTTAAGATGTTTCCAAACATCAGAGTCTTCTGAACATAAAAGGTCCATGTGTAGGTCGTGTTAAAGCTTCATCTGGGGCCAAACTACTTAAATTGAAATATTCAAGACAGTCAGACATTGGCAAAGGTAATTATATAAAAGAAAAAGTCCTAGACACTGATGTTTTCTGCTTACAATATAAGATATTTCCCCCGTTAACAGCTGTGATCCTGACAGCAGGGTAAAATCTTTTTGTGGTCACAAACACCTGAAAGGTGTACATTTTAAGCTTCTTTTGCAAAAACAAACAAATCAATGTAAAATAACCCGTGTCTCTTTAAGTGCACACTCATGAAGTGTGGTTAGCCACACCACGAGCTGCAAACAGCGTCTCTCAGCAGGTGTACGAATGTTTGGCTCATTTGAACAACAGCCGTGTGTGATTTCCAGCCGGGGGATTTCAGATGGACGGCCACAAAAAAAAACTTCTTCGATACACTGTCAACACACAGAATGTAAACATCCAGCGAACAGCACAATCAGATCACACTCTGCCCGATGGCAGATGGGATATGCCCATCCTCACAAACACTCTTATTTGTGCAGATACTGAGTCATACCACAGTACAGATATGAGACAATCGGGGTCACATCAAACCACCCGAGTCCTTATAAAGTCTTTCAATTCATACAGATCCTCTAGATGCTCAGGACAGTTTCAAGTGCTGCCTGGACATGTAGAGGCAGATGACT